>PVHY01007034.1:0-70088 GCA_004024945.1 Uropsilus gracilis | reverse complement strand
GCTTCTTCCACGGTGGCTGATGAAAGAATCAGCCTTCCAAATCGCTGGCCGTCTCTAGGTACCAGCTCTCCACAGCACCTTGCTACAACGCCACACTCTCCACGCTGGCCACACTTCTGCCGGCCGCCATGGCTCCTCGTCCCCTCCAGCTCACTCTTCCAGGGGGCTTTCTCCTCCAACTCCCACTTCTGGCCGCTACTCCTCCAACTTCTCTCTCTCCCCCTCTCGCGGCTTCTCCCGGACGCCGCTCCTCCAACTTTTCTCTCCCGCAGCTTCTCCCCGACTCCTTTTTAAACTGCCACCAGCCAATGGGAGCAGAGTACCTTGTTAAATGCTACAACCTGGAGGGGGGGGGGGTTAGGGCCACCCAGTTTCATAATCAATAAAAAATAATAAAAGATTATTACAAATTAACGAAAATGGAACTACCATGTGACCCAGCAATTGCTCTCTAGGGAATCTACCTAAAGGAGACCTCAGTGCTTGTACAAAGGGACACCTGTGCTTAGATGTTTACTGCAGCACTACTTATAATTGCAAAGTCATGGAAGCAACCTAAATGTCCCAGAACAGAAGACTGGATGAAAAGGATGTGGTATATATACACAATGGAATGTTAATAACCAATTAAAAATGACAAATTGGATTATTTTATGGTAACATGGATGTACTTAGAAGAAATCATATTAGCAGAAACAAGTCAAAAAGAAAAAGACAGACACCAAATGGTTTCACTGTTATATGGGACATGGAAAAGATAAACAAATAGCCATGAAGAAAAGTCAAAGTTAGCTAACAACCAAAATGAAGGACACAATTTGGGGTGGGAGAGTGGTGGTAGGAATGGACGGGGAGGGAGAGCAAACTCCGGGGATTACAAAGATGTGAAATTTATAAATAAATAAATTAGTTAATTAATTAAAAAAATATTAGTCAACTGATAGGGAGCAAAATCTGTCTCTTTGGCCAAGAATTATTCAGGGGCCCAGAAGGCTGGGTGGGATGCCCTTTCTTAGGAGTTTTCTCGCTGAAGATTGGTACCACATCTCTCTATGTTCACAATCTCATCAAAAGTGATATCTATATGGTGCTTAATGTTTTTAATGCTTCTTTCTGTGTCTTGATTGTTCCTGGTCAGTGTCACTGTAATCCTCACACCCTCTAGTACTGGTTGCTTTGGCAACCAACTTTTCTGGGAGACAGAGCCAGGGGGCCAATTTTGAGGGTTCAGGGTAGAAGTTCTACCATCTTTCCTATCATTCCCTCATGTATACAACTTTGATCTTTTTGGGGTTAAATTTAGGTGGCACAGTGGAGGTGGCTGGTATCCAATGAACCCAGATTGGGGTCACCAAAGAAAGTTGTATGTTGGTTGCCTCTGAGTGGAAAGCCAAAAATGAAACCTTACTGTTTTAAGGATGACATGGAAACAGAAATCTCAAGAAGCAAAAGCTAATCAATAGCTATAAAATATAGCATATAAGCCAGTTATCTCAACCCTGAAGATACATTAGAATAACCTAGAGATTTTGAAAACATTCTAATATCTGGCTTGCACCTTCCAAGATTCTGATTTAACAGATAATTGTGCAACCAATGAAAACATTCTAAAAATATATATGACATGAAAACATCTAGAGAAAAGTCAGCCTCAGAAGACCTGCATAATAACTGTTAATGGGAACTTTTTCAGAGTGATATAAAGTGGCATAAAAGAAAATGGGGTCTAGAAGAAGGAATGCAGAAAACCTGCAATGGAAACTAGCTTTTCTTTCAGTTTCTTTAAAAGATGACTAGGAAAATAAAGGAAGAGGTTTATAATATATACACACCATGTATATATAATATATGCACCATGAGGTTTATAATATATGCGGAAGTAGAATTACAACCACAACAGCACAAAGACCAGAGGATTAAAAGAATCATCCCTTCAGTTGTAAGGTTATAACATTTATATGATACAAGTAAATGATTGAAATTAAGAATGAATATTACAATCCCTAGAGCAATCACTGAAAATATATCTGAAAATCAATAAAGGAATTAAAATACTAAATATCTTCAATTAACCTCAGGAAGGAAAGGAGTATTAGAAACAAAAAACAGACATCAAGAAGCAGGATTCTGCACTTAAAATGAATCCTATCAATAATTACATAAGGGCTGGGCATGGTGGCACATGCTTGTAAACAGCAGCCTAGGAAACTGCAGCTGGGGCCAGGGATTGCAGTTTGAGTCCTACCTGGGACACACAGAGAGACCTAGTTCTAAAACAATACAGTTGGGCATGGTGGCGATCACCTGTAATCCCAGCTATCTGGGAAGCTGAGGCTGGGGATTGCTTGAGTCTGCAGTATCCCGGGCAATGTGAGCCTGCATTCCCACAGGCAAAAATAGCAAGACCTAGTCTCAAAAAAAAATTACATTGAAAGTAGGTAGCTATTTATTTCAGTTAAGAGAAGATGTTGACAAACTACATGAAAATAAGATCAAACTCTAAGTTGCATGTAATTGATGCAATGAACCGATTAAATATAAAATAATGGAAAAAATATGCCATGAAAATGGTAAGCAAAAAAGGTGGTATGGCTATTAAAATAATACAGAGTAGGTCTGAAGGTAATATCAAAAAAAATATTTCATAGTGATGAAAAGGTCAATTTATGAGAAACACCTATTACATTATTAGTTTTATGCACATATTAAGAGAACTTCAAAACGCACAAAGCAAAAATTATGGAATAAAACACTCTAATATTTAATAATCATTATACAAAAAGTCAATGGATTCAGCAAAAATCAATAAGAGCAGACATTTATAGTCTACTAAATGATGTTTATGGACTATTATACTTAACAAATGCAGGATACATATTCTGTCATGTACATATGGACTTTTCATCAAAGGGATCATAAAATAAGTTCAAGTATATTTCAAAAGATGACAATTTAATGCCATATGCTCTCTGATCAGATTGGGATGAAGCTTCTAATCAATAACTAAAAGATATCTAGAAAATTGCCAAATATTTGAAGACTAAACAGTGCATTTTTAAGTAGCACACAGAGAAAAGAAGTAACCACAAGAACATTACAAAATATTTTGAACTGAATCATGATGCTGCAACATATCAAAATTATAAATTGCAAAGCAGTTCTTTATTTTTGTTTTGTTTTTTTTTTTTTTTTTTTTTTTTTTTTTTTTTTTTTTTTTGGTTTTTGAGACTAGGTCTTGCTATTTTTGCCTGTGGAACCGCAGGCTCACCTTGCCCTGGGTACCACAGACTCAAGCAACCCCCAACCTTAGCTTTCTAGTTAGCTGGGATTACAGGTGCACGCCACTGTGCCCAGCTATGTTTTGGGGACTGGGTCTTGCTACATGCTCCCAGTGGGACTCGAATGGCAATCCCTGGCCCTGGTCGCAACTTCCTAGACTGTTGCTTACACGCATGCGCTACCATGCCCAGCCTGCAAAGCAGTTCTTAGAGGAAAATGTATAGTATTAAATAATTATATAGAAAAGAAGTTTAACTCAATTTCTATCTTAGCAGCTATTAAGAAAAGGGAATATTTATATAAAGAAAGTACAAATAAGTTCGCAATTAGTGGTAATAAGTAGAAAAAGATAAAGAAAATTAACACCACAGTTTGCTTTTTGAAGTTTATTAAAATTAGTAAGCCCCTAATAAGACTGCATATATAGTCAGAGAGAACATGAGAGCTCAGAAATTACTATAAGTGTATGACACAGGGTAACTGAAGCACCCCAAACTGTTAAAGAGTGCACATCCTAAAAGGGATGTTAGCCATCTACATGCAAAAAGGCAGAGGGAAACCGGCTTCCCTCTAGTGAGATATGGCTTCAATAGATTAAGTGTGCCTAAAGAAAGGAAGAAAGGACTTAAGATAATAGATTCCCTATAAAACTTCCCCAATTACCCATCCCCTTGTAGGCAAATGCCCAGTCAAATAGTGGCCTGAGGTGAGGCCACTGAGGCCTGAAAGCTTGTCGCAGGTAAGGGTAAGGGTAAGCTAATTTCTGGCAAGTTACCTTATAGAAAGGATTTAGTGAAGTTCCAGAGAGCTGGGACAGAAGGAGACTCAAAATTCAAAGCTTACCACACAAGCCAACCTGAGGTCTAGGTAATGGTTGCTGTTGTCAAGGACCAGGAGCAACCTCCCCGTGAGTCTCTCACCCACGTCTCCTCCAAGTGTCTCTACATGTCTCCCTTCCATGTGTCTCCTTCACTCTTCCTCTTCACCTATGTCTCTGTTTATTGATCCACCTTGTTTCTTCCCAGCTGCTGTTTCCTAGGAAATCTAGTTCATACAGAGTGGGATTTGTAGTTTAAGGTGCCTGCAAGTAAGTGGGTATAGGGAAAATGGAACTCTTTTTCCCATTAAAGAGGGAAGAACATTATTTCAGGAATCAGGGAATTTTGTCTCAGATATGATAGATATTAAAGAATATGAAGGGAATATTATGAAATTCTTTATGTAAATAAATATGACAACTCTAAAAGAACTAGACAAATACTATGAGAAACACTATTCATCAAAACTGATCCAATAATGTAGAAAACTTGAATAACTCTATCTGTTAAAGAAATGGATACTTTCCTATAAAGACAACTTCATTTCTATTTTGTTTCACTAGCTAGTGACATCAAACATTTAAGAAATGGAACCAGTCTTACCCAGAATACTCCAGAAATTAGAGATGGCAACAGCTACCATATGTGTTGCCAAAACATGACCAAGTAGTTACAAGAAAAGAAAATTAGCAGGAGATAAAAAAATTACAAGCCAAATACCCCATGAACAACAGGAATCACTAATAAACTATTAAAAAGTCAAATCCAATGAAATAATTATAGATCCTGATCAAGTACTATCAAGGGAATGTAAAATTGATTTAATATTTGAATATCAATAAAGTATTAAATATTTAATGTTACTATTTAATATTTTTTACCATCCCAATAAAGGCAGAAAAATTATTTCATAAAAGTCTATACCTTTGCATGAAACCCTTACAGCATGAGGAGTACAAAGCACCTTTGTTTAATCTTATGTTTTTCATTCAGACAAAAATGCAGCTAAATATAAAATTTACAGTTAAACATACAGGTGATGTTTTTCATCCATACAATTATACAAATACGCTTACTGGTGAAAGACTGCAGTTTTTCCCCTAAGATTCTGAACAAAGCAAAGTTATCCCTTCCCACCATGTCTAGCCAACATTGTGGCTGTGCACCAAATTTTGCATGAATTATATTTACATGAACTTTAACAAAGCAAGTATAGTATAGTATAGTATTTAAATCAATTTAAATTACAATGTGTATATACATTGAAGTCTAGCTTTCGGAAAATTGCAGACCAGGTCTGTATACAAATATACAAAATAATTCATGATAAAATAATTGATAATGATGAATTCAGATTATTATAATTTATAAATAAAAAATAGCAACAAGTAGAAACACTAACCGAAGGAAGATTGTACTTAAGCACTTAAAGTAGAAAGTTCTTCTAGAAAATTGTGGAAATTACAAATCTCTACCCATGTACCTTAGTTGCCAAACTTGTGTGGCTGCCAGCATTCCTAGAAGAATGCTGGATGAGTGAATTCAGTGGATTCCAGCCACATGTTAATTCTGGTTTATGAATTCCAATTTTGGTTTCTATCCATAACTCATTTAGTAGATTGCTACTGAATAACTCTAATTTGTGGTTGAATGACTATCTGAGAAATAATCTACAAGTATGGAGGGAAAATTTTTCAGGTTTGGATCTGCTTAAGATTCATTAGGTGGTCCATGAAGGAACTTACTGGAGAAAATATTGCTCTGGTGAAAGTAATGGAATGGGAATGGAGAAATGCTATATCAGAATACCCAGGGGGTATACTGCTTGTGCAGTTTGGAAACAAAACTGTGCTTTTTCTCAATGTTTGATTTATTTTTAGTCACCATAATTCATTTCTTTTGAATCTAAAATGATGTGTTAAAGGAGGGCATGAAATTATGTTTACCCAAAGAGAAAATGTACTGAAAAGCTGTCAAAACACTGAACTTAGAAAATCAGTATAAATGGAATAATAAACTAGTCCCCAAACTTATCTACTGAGAGAATCTTGTTGATTGGTAGGAATGTTCTTACTGAGTCGCCAACCTTAGGTCAGTGTCAGAGACCACCAGCAGCTTCCTCCACATGCCCTTCATGATTCCCGTTGAGCCTCTCCATTGCCTGTCTTCACTGTAGTTACTTCACTACTTCAAGTAACTACTTCACTTTAGTTACTTCAATGTAACTCCACTCCAGTTACATTGGCATCCACATTGTCCTTTAAGAGCAACACATGCTCCTGCCTTAGGACCTTTGCAGGGACTACCTGGAATGCTGACTGCCTGGACTATTCTTCCCATAGATGTTATCATGGTTCATTCCCTCACTTACCCTCCGGTCATTTTCATAATGAGGTTCATCACAAAGATCTGATTTAATCCAGCACACTACTCAGCACCCTTTCCTTCTTACTGCTGAATGCCCTTGTTCTGTTCTGTTTTTTTTTTTTTTGATAACACTTATCTACTTTTCCATAAATTTATATAGTCCTTTGTGTGATCTCTATTGAGACATAAATATGAATAGATCAATAGATATGAGTCTATTGAGTGAGGTTTTAAAATCTGTCTCATAATACTTGGTAGGTCTCTTTCCTCTCTATTTTATAATCCAAGGTAAGTGTGAACATTTTGGGGCTTTCTGATTGAGCTCAAGTAACATTCCCTCATATTTAATTTGAACTGCTTAAAAAATGTAAAACTTTTCAAGATTTGTTCCATTAAAATTATTTACCATCAGTTCTGATCTAGTTGGTTCTTAGACCTGAAATCTCACTTTAGTAACTTCTCTTTCCTATAGGTGATACTGTGTTGTACCCCCTAGATTCCCCTCAGGGTTGAGACACTCATTCCTCAGATGCTGAGAGTGTTAGCTGCTGAGGCTATCTGGGGACTTACTTCAGCCTAGAGAAACATGTTATCCAAACTTCCAGCTCTCTATGAGCACCCCACATCCATTTACAACTTGACATGGGGTATGAAGACCTTACCCTCTTGACTTATTTGAAGATGATTCTGTGGGAACAGAGATGAGGCCCTGTTGCAACTGTTTTATAGCTTAATTTCTTCCTCTCTTCTTACTTATATGTTACTGCCTTTCAATTGTTCCAACAAACCTCTCCAATCAACTTCCTGCACAAAAATCTCCATCTCAGAGACTGTTTCCTAAATTATTAAATTAAAGCAAGGATGAGGAGTGGGATTTTGGAGCTGGACTACCTCACTAGGTGGCCAGCAATGAAGAGACCATCATTTGGAAAGTTCTTGATGGACTGTAGCAGGACAATTGTTTGAACTGTCACTTATGGTGAAGTGGAATAGGAATTGGAATGCTGATGGAAGGAAATATACTGGGTGCATCAGGTATTGGATAGTTCCTGGGGAAGTAGTGATTTTAAGGACAATGGACTTGGATAACTTAAGTGGAAGGAGACAATCAAAGATTGAGAGTAGCAAAGCACTAATTTAAGGTGATCTCGTAACAATCTGAATGATACATGGCTGGTTGTTACTCTCATATGACCATTTAGCTCACTAGTTTACCCCCTACAAAATCATATGGATTCTAAGCATGAAGTCCTACCAATTCAACTAAGTAGAAGCTCTAAATGCTGTTGTGAAAACAGTATTATTACCTGAGCAGATTGGTACAACCTCTGGTATATGGTCTCATGGTATATGGCTCACAGTATATACCTCCTGGTATATGGCTATTCATTTGACGAATTTGTTGTCTTTTGTTACTACCAGGAAAGAATACTAGGAAGCACTTGCATTCTGCTGGAACAAACAACACTGTACATTTACACTCTTTCTCATGTCCTTTCTCTTAATAAAGTTTCAATGGTACCAGGCCATCTAGATATCCTGCAAAACATTGTATTGGTCTAGTATACCAAAGCCATTATTTAATTGAATTGTGATTAAAAAGTGGCAAATATCTTGGACATCTTGATATGATCCATCTGGGTAAGAGAGAAACCCAGAGGTTCATCTTGTCAGTGCTAATTTTGTGGTCTGAGGCTTTTTGTAGTATCCCTCTAAAATTTTCCCATGTACCTCCTTCCCCCACCCTCCCAATAAAAAGTATGATGTCTGGTTGACCTTTTGGGTTTATGGAGAAACAGCTACTACATACTTGAACATAGTGTTCTGATCCATTAATGGACTACATTAGGTCCAGAGCTGGAAAGGCTCTGTGGCAGGTCCAGGCTGAGCCATAGACGTGACAGACCTTTAATAGGAACTTTAATAGGAAGTGAGTGAAGGAAGCTGCCACTGTCTCAGAAAACATGGTGATCAGAACACTCCCTTGAGATAAATTTCTGGTTCACTCTACCACGTAACACTCTGCAACAACAGATAGGCTAGTCTACAGTGAGGGAAGAGGATATGGGTAGTAGAGGAAGGAATGATGGATATCAGTTGTAGTCTGACATCATCTACAATAGCTGGGACTATGGTTTGTCCTACTAACATTCAGAATCTTCAAAGAGTTATTCCCAGAGAGGGGAGCTTTACACATTAAATGGACACAAGCAGTGCAAGGTGTGAATTGTGATAGATGCTGTGGTGTGTGCCCTAGCTACTTTTCCAGTGCAGAAAGATTCATCTTCCTAGCTGAGAGGCACATTGGCTGCTGATTGCTGAGAGCTGAGTCCTTTCTGGCTATGAAAGGCTATGCCAGCCCCAGGGATCCCATGGCATTAGCTGAGGGCTCTTGCATCTGTACTGCATTTCAATATCCTCCCCTCCCCTAATCAGTCCTCATTCCTTTACAGGTGTTATTTCCAAAACTACTCCCCAGTATGCTTCTTTTACACAGGTGTCTTTCTCAGAGTCTGTTTTCCAGATAATTTGAGGTATAACATTAGGAAATCCAAAATGTCATCATAAACCCTTGTTAGATTTAAGACATTGGAAGTTAATTGATAAATGGAGATGTGGCCAAATGCATATGACAGTTGGTTCAGAATCCACTGATGTCCCCATTCCTCTCCAGTCACTTCCCTCCTTCCTCAGGGTAGAATCTAAATGAATATATTGGCAAATAGAATCTTCAGGTTGATTCTCTTACCTGTGGTTCTTAGATCTAGAGGAAAGGCCAAGTGCAGGCTCCTGAGACTGCCACCCCCATCCTCTCCACCATTGCTAGCCAAGATGTTAATAACTCAAAAAGCAACTTCTCATAATGGTGGGATGTTAGTACCACTTAAGGGATTACTAATAAGGATGAACTATATTTCCAATTAATTCATCTGTCTGATCATAGACTGCTTTAAATTTAATCAAGAGGTAGCTCCAATAATAACTGTTGTGTACATAGCTTCATTTGAACAAATCAACACAGCCTCTGGCACTTGGTATGTAACTACTGATCGGTCTGGAAGGATCAGAAAAACAGTTTGCCATCACTTGGAATATACAGCAGTATACATTCTCCAGGCCTGTGTTGTCTTTTTGTTATAATACGGTTCGAAGGTGCCTTGATTATCAGGCGTTCTTCAAACATTAGATCTGCTAATGACTGATAATATGTTGGTCTAGATCTGCAGGAGCAGGTGGCAAATACTTTAGGTTCTCTGTTGAGAAATGTGTTCTTTAGAAGATGGTAAAGAAACATTAAAAAATCTAAGATCCTGTCACATTGGTGACATTCTAGAGATTCTGTTGTCTGGGTACATATTCATGGTCAGTAGTGTAGTTATGACAGCCTGAAAGTTCTGTGGTATCTCTGGAAAGCTCTAACAGATTGACAGAATAGAATCGTAGGGTTCTAAAGCAAGGCTGTGCCATCTGAAGGAGAGACCTATTTTCCATTTGAGAAGGAGCTCACGTTAGCTTTCTGGATTTCAGTCCAGACTGGGCACTTGACCATAGGCCAGGAAGCAACCAGAGTTGTCCAGAATATCCTGCATATTTTCACACTTACCTAATCAGAAAGTGGTGTTAGCAATACATCACATCTTACCATAATGCCAGTACTATTATTTGTAAGAATTTTATGGAAATTTTACATTTGGGACTTGAATGTCTGGAAAGCACAGTAAGTCATAAAAATAGCTGATCCAGATTTTCTTACATCTATTTCTCTTGCACCAGTGCCTCCCTCACAGCCTCACTGAACTTCCCTATGACCAGCTGGCCAAGGACGAAAAGCCATGGTCTTTGCTTGTGCATGTGTCAGCTTGAATTGTGGGCATACTAATTTGATATATGTTGTATTTTAGCTTTGTTCAGAGCTGGCTCTAAAAAATATATATGTATATATTTTACATCATTGCAGAGATGTGGTCTTGAAGAGAGTGGTCAGAGCCATCCTCCCAGTGGGCATAACTTAGACAGCACACCTGGCAATACACTTTGTGTGAAGGGTGAAGTAGCCTGAGGTAAGTAATAACCCACGTTAACGAGTAGTGCTGAATGACTGAGCTGTTCAGCAGGGGCTTAAGATGAGGAATATTGAATACTCAAGACAAGAAGATCTAGAAAGATGTGTGGAGTTATCTAGGGGAGTGTGAAGATCTTTGCATTTATCTCAATGTCCAATGAGAAACATCCTCTAATAGGAATCATAGAACAATCACGTGAATAAGATGATTTGTCCAGTAGCTCTAAGCCACCTCTGTTTCTTAGGGACCTTAGTTCTGGCCTGATCATGCTACCTACATATACAGTGGTCATGGGGGTGGAGACTGGATACATGAACCCAAGATCATGGTCTACAAAGTTGATGGAACTGCTGTTGTTATGGCGTGTGAAGATTGTTAGCAGCTCAAATGAATCCTGAGTTTGATATGGAATCACCTCTGAGGAAATCAAATAGCTAAGTGGCTATAGATTGATTTCATGAGAATTTTTCATTATGGAAGTAATATTGAATCATTCCTATTGGGATTAGTATATGTTCCAACTATGTGTTTTCTTTTCCTGCCATTAGTGACTCTGCCAGCACAACTCTCTGAAAGTTCTCAGTCTTTCTGATTCATTGTCTTAGGATTTCAAGCTACATCATTCCAGACCAGAGGCCCACTTTGTACAGTGAAGGAAAATGGTAAGAGTTTTCACATGACCTTGAGATCCATTGGTTGTGTTATATTTGACATCATTCAGAAGTGGCTGGTTTAACAGAAAATTGGAAGATCTCTTATTTTATTTCATCCTTTTCTTTATTTGAAAAATTGTATTGATTTTTATCAGGGTAACATTGAATTACAACACTGTGTACTGTTTATAAGTACAGGTTCACACCTCTTCATAAGTATGCTACAACACCATTCCTACCACTGAAGCACTGATAATCCTTCACCATAGCCATGAACTACATTCCCATCTTCCCTTTCTGGGAAACCTGATTCTGCAAGTCATATTTTTAGGGTTTATTTTGGTTAGGGTCTATCTGTTCTTTGTGTTTTTTTCCTTTATATTTCACA
This sequence comes from Uropsilus gracilis, assembly GCA_004024945.1. NCBI lineage: Eukaryota > Metazoa > Chordata > Mammalia > Eulipotyphla > Talpidae > Uropsilus > Uropsilus gracilis. The sequence goes on along the minus strand of PVHY01007034.1, from coordinate 58,519 downwards.
TATGAATGGAATCATCCAGTATTTTTTCTTTCTCCTTCTGAATTATTTCACCTAACATAATCCTCTCTGGCTCTATCCATGAAGTTGTGAATAGCAATATTTTATTTTATTTTACTTTATGCTGAGTGGATTTCATCAAGTATTTGCACCACAGCTTCTTAATCTACTCCTCTGTGGTTGGGCATTAGGGTTGTTTTTACAACTGGGTTATTGTTAGTAGTGCTGTGGTGAATAAAGAGTGCATCTATCCCTTCATTTATTTTTCTTTCCAGTTTGTTTCTGTACTCTTTGGATAAATACCAAGGAGTGGAATTGCTGGATCATACAGTATATCTATTTTTAATAGATGGTTCCTGTCTTACATCCAAATCTTTAATCCATTTTGAGTTGATTTTTGTGTATGGTGTGAGAGAATGGTTTAATTTAATTTTTCTGCATGTGCAAATTCTTACTACCAGTATGAAATTTAATTAATTATCCATCTATCCATCAGCCATTAATGAAAGAAAATGTTTGCTATTAATCAGAATCTCATGACCCCATACCCCCCCTCCCAATAAATAAAATAAGATTTGATTGAGGTAATGTTTGGATTTAGGGGTATAACTTCACCTCTCTACAAATGTGTGTTACCATACCACACCCACCACCAATGCCCCAGTAATTCTTCACCACAGTGCACTGGGTTCTTATTCTTTGCTCCCACCTCCCACCCTCTCCTTCTGGTGGCCTTAGCTCTGCAGTAAAATTTGCAGTGTAAGTTTTAAAGCCTTCCTGACAGATCCCCTCTCCCAACCCAAACTCAGTTAATAGGAGGCTGCCTTGGGAAGGCTGACTCATCCTGCTTAGCTCAACTTTGCTTTGCCTCCTACTCATAAATTGCTGCACAGACTGTGCCGAGTAAATTGACATTAAGAGTTATTAAAGGAACGAGTTGACTGTTAGACAATGTGAATTAATGGCCTCTGGAGGCTCTGGGGGAGAGGGACATGGTAAGTCATAGAGCCAGGGGCTCACAACTCTAGCTAGGAGAAATCCCAGGGCTCGTGGGGTCCAATGTATCCTCTAAGGAGAGAGTCATAAAGGAACCCAGCATGACTCAAGGCAGCCTTATCTGTGGGATCAGCCTGGTCTGTGGCTTTATGGAATTATTTGGGTTTTCCATAAAGATTAGTGTATTTGTGTCTTCTTTAAAAATCACTGCTCTGGCCATGCCTGGATGGGAGGCCTCGGGTAGGTTGTATGCTCTCAGAGGACACAACAGAGCGCGCAGTCGGGTGCAGGCCAGCTGCTTCCCCCTGGGGGTAGCCAGGGCAGCCGGGCTGCCTCCATGGGCAGCCTTGGTTTCCTTCCACCTTGGATTCAGGTGGGAGGGGCCACAACCCCTCCAGGTTGCCGCAGCCAGCAGGGAGCAGAGGCAGAAAAGACCCCTGGGTAAGCACCCCCAAGTCTGGAGAGCCCAGGAGGGGGGGTGGGGTGGAGTTTTAGCCCCATCCACTAGCAGATGGTTGTTGCCCAGGGTAGCCATCTGCAACCTGGATCGGCCGAGGCATGTTGCCTCCAGGCCCCAGCCGAAGGGGGCTTGGGACTGCGCATGCCTGACCATCCGGACCTCACCCAATGAAAGAACGCTACCAGCAGGGAGGTACTGGTACACGGGTGGGCAGGGGGGAGAGGGGGAAATGTCCCTTTCATTTCACTCTCACTCAAGCAATCTTCAGGAGGAGTAAGAACATACATAACACAAACCCCATCATAAAATGTGTGACCAGGTAAAATTCCAGCCCACAAGCCTGAGCTGGACACAGCAGATGGACAATCTAAAGAACCAGTGCATGTGAGACAGGAGAAACAACTATGGAAACATGATGTCACGAAGCGCACCTATGTGCTCACTGGGTCTGGAAGACCCAAGACCTCATTTTGGAGATGACTTCTAGGAGAGCAAGGTGACCCTCTCCACACTACAGGAGAGGAAAGGAAGGCCAAAGAATGGGGGCATTGGCCCCACAGCAAAGCTGCAAACTGAGGCAGAGGAGATCATCTACAATGCCCAATCACAATTGCCTATCCACAGAGAAACTTCTTCACTGACGCTGGCAAGAGGTGAGACCCCCTAAATCTGACAACAGAATCATAAAGTAAAGCAGCAAAACAACAGAGATGGGGTTGGAGAAGACAGCCTCCAATAAGAAAACATGGAAAGACAACAAATAAAAATAGACTGGCCGCCCAATCAAACTTAAGACTGAAAACCTACCAGCAAGGCTCTCTTGGTTCCAAGAATACAGTCCCTCACCCAATGAAAGAACACCGCCACAGGAAAGAAAGAGATTGATGGACTTAACGCAGAATAGCAAACAACAAAGAGCAGGGTGTGAGAGACTGGAGGGGGCGCCAGAGGAAGGAGGGCAAGGGAGGTACCCCCAAAACCATTTACTGAGGTTCTGATTTAAAGAATAAAAATAAATAAGTTAAAAAATATAAATAAAAATCACTGCTCTAATTTCTGGCAGCCTAATGCTAATTAGTTTTGGTGGGGTCTGGATCTCTCTTTTCTGTATGTGGCAGCTCTAATTTCTGTCTGCCATTCCTCTTTGACTCTCCCCACCACACTCACAAAAGGGTCCTTGGTCCTTGGCATGGTTTAGTTAAATCAGATCACATCCAGCTTGGTGCTTCTCTTGCATCCCTTAACTTTTTTTTGTCCCCTATGTGTTGATGTATGGCTTGTATTCTCCACCATTTTGTCACTTCCTGGTATGGGAAAGATCAAAGCTTCTCCATTGTGCTATGAAGGCAACAAATCTCCACAAAGTGGTTTGCATGGGTGACCTTGGAGTTACATCAGGGACTGGCATCTGCAGGAAGACTACACCTGACATGTGTAATTTTCTATACAGGGGAAGCAGATGTGCTTGCTAGAGCTTAGTGTAAAGTCAGCTGAGACTTACTTTTGACTTATCTGGCCAAACTGTAGTGCCTTGTTTTGTGAAAGGCTGTCTTTGGCACCCTTTCCTGATAAGTGGCTTTCAAATCAATATACACTGTATAGTAGCAGTTAACGCTTAATGACATTTGTCTGCTGTATACCAGAGAATGCTCTACAGACTGTATGTTAATATATTTAATCATCACAATAGCAGTTTGAGCTAAATTTTCATACTTTACACATTAGGAAATGGACATATACATTAGCTATTAAGTACTTTGTCCAGAATCAGAGAGTGAACAAATCATGGAAGTGAAATTTCAATGCAGATATTCTGACTCCAAGGACTGTGTCTTAAGCAGGACATGGCCATGCCTCTCTAGAAGTTTTAAACTCATAGATGCACACATCCATCCACTCACTCATCATGGAATATATAAGCATCCTTTGAAGGAGTGCTTTATATGTAATAACTTTGTCTTTTAAGAAATCCATTAAATCTATTCCTGCCCTCTTCCCAAGTCCCTTGTTGACTGTTAGTCTTGGTGGAGAGCTTCCACAGTGAAAAAAAATCTCTGCCTTGGATTTTGAAAGCAATCATGAACACTGAAAATGATGAGAGTAATTTGGGGTTCACTGAATTTATTCTGGAGAAATCAAGAAAGAAATGATATGATTTACAATATAGATGAAAACTCATTGTTTTTATTTTGGGCATTTAGCAATCATTAGTCTTGGTAGAGGTTGGGGTCTCTACCTAACATGGGCAGCCCAAGCCTCTTGTCTGCTATGTCCCACCCCACCCCCTACCTCCTCCATACTCAGAGGACCACTTGGAATTCTAGCAATATTTTGTTTTGCTGGGTTCATAATGTCCGTAATGTTAAAGGTGAGCTTTCCCTTGTTTCCTTCATTATGTTCCAAATGTTGATTCATATTTTTATATTCATTCCCTTCCCTGCTTCACTTCAAAAGCTCTGAAGGATATTTATTGTCCAGCAGGTTTTAATCAACTCTCTGCTTCTGCTGGGAAGCTACTGTGTGGTTTGAGCACATAACTTTGGTCTGACTGCATGCATGTTGGTAGCTTAACATGAGCAATGATCGGCAACACTGCAAACTAACCTATTTACCACTCAGTTTCCTCATCTGAAAAGTGAAGGAATGAATGAAATGATTCCCCAGGTCTGTCTCAATTCTAAAAGTCTAAGATCTCAGTGCTTCTAGCAACATAACCTGCTTTCCCACATGTTTCTGCAAATTCCTTCCTTGGCACTGGGTCTTTGGTGTAACATTTTCACACAAACCTTCCCATCTTGGAAAATAACAATCAGAATAAAGCGATGATTTTAATTTTTTTCACTTTAGACAACTTCAAAAATGCTATTTTCTGGTCTCATTCCTTTTTATAATGATTGGGTGAGTGGGCGGGTTGTACAGTAGTTACATAACCTTTAAATGCGGAGGCCCAGCCCACTGCTCTTTCAGAGGCTGCTCCAGGGAATCACTTTGTGGACGAGCAGGTCCTTTAATAAGGGATGAGGTGCTGGTGCTGCCCGCTGCTCTGCTGGCACCTGTCCTGGAATTTGCTACAGTTGTGTCCATAGTCTGGATTTGGGTCTTTTGTCCCCTGCACCTTAACACCTCCTTTTGCTATAAAAAAATACCATGAAAGATGAAGACAACTAGATGTCAAAATAGTAACAGCTTAGGAGCTTGAGAAATAACATATGCTAACAGATATAGAAACCAGTGTTTGCCAGGCCTTATTTTAAATGTTTTATATATGTTGAGTTGTTTGGTCTTCTTCTTCTCTGATATTACTTTACTTAACTAAGGCACAGAGAAGTTAAGTCACTGGACCATACCCACATAGCTCGTAGTACCCTTGGAAAGTGTGGTTTTGGCTACTCAGGTCCACTTATGTAAGGATTTTCTTGTAAATAGATAATAGCAGCTTGTGCTGTCGATAAATACAGTATAGTAGAATACAAGATCTTCCACATGATTTTCTTAATAATTCTTTAAAAAAAAATCCATATTAACAGTTGACTTTCTATGTGGACATCTCTTCTATCCTATTCCCCATTATACATTCCCAGAAATAATAATTAGTACACAGGATCTGATGTTTGCCATCCAGCGATATTTGAGACTTTTAAATCACACATATTATTTTGCATGGTTATAATTTTGTAATTATGATATTGTAATATGTATATCTATGTAACTTGTTTTCTTCCCACAAATTTTTTTAATTATTAAAAAAATAAAAAAGAAAAAAATCCTTACTGTAAGAATACAGCATACAATAATATAGCTTAAAATATGTATTAATCATCTGTGTTATGGGCAAGGCTTCCAATCAACAGCAAACTACTGGTAGTTAAGATTTTGGGGAATCAAAAATTGTACTCAGAGTTTTGACTAAGTGAGGATTGGCACTGTATTTAGAAGGAGATTCACCAACTAACTTCTAATATTTTTAAATTAACACTAGCTGGGGAGAAATGTATGGAGAATATTTCTAACACTGATTTCTTCAGAACAAAATGCATGCATCATAATTTCATTCATATATTTGTTATGAAAATATTTATCAGTAATACAATGTACTTTAGGAGAAAGAAGCCTGAAGACAGATGCTTGTACTTCCAAATATAGAAAAAAGAGTGAATGATTAGGAAACAACACTTTTGGCTCAGATGTTTCTATACACATGCACAAAGTATGAAAAATAATTAAAAGTTGCATATTTGGAAAAATCTGACAAATGCCTGTGACTGATGTGAGGTAGGCAAGGACCAACAACTTGGACAGTAGTTTCTGAAGAAATAGATTTGGGAGGAGACAAGTGACATTTATCAAAATATTAAGCGTGTGACCCATATTGATGAGAGAAGGAGCCGCTTAGGTTGATTATCATAGTTAGCTGTTAGAAACCCAAATTTTATATACTTGAAAAAGAGTCACAGAACACATTCCATCATCCCCTAGCTAGAAAAGTCAAAGGAAAGAGCTGGATGGAATGAAGCCTCTAGCAAACGTGGGCATTCAGAGCTGATAATTTATGAAGAAGGGTTTATTTAGCAGAGAGGAAACTGAGGGGCAGCTCAATTTATTTTGAATGATCTTGGTTGGGTTTTACAAAAGATGAGTTTGGTTAAAATAAATTGATATGCATATTCAAAACCTAAAATCCACAATGACTTGAGTGGAAATAGATATCAAAAATTTTTTAAAAATTATTATTGTAGAAGATAATGAGGGCCACATGATTCCCACAGCTTTGGGAAGGTGATAAAACAGATATATCACAGTCAGTTAGGCGAGTGCTGACTCTGTGATTACCCGTACTCAGGCAGCATGAATCAGCAGGGGAAAGACAAAGAGAGGGCTTAAAACACCCACCTTGTGGCTCAATTCTTGGCCCTGATTTAGTCAGCATTTTACATTTAACATTTAAATACCAAATGTAAAATATACATAAAAAGGGAACAACAGTACAATAAACCTTCACATATCTAACACTCAAACGCTAAGTGTATGATTGTGCCTCTCTGGCTTCATTTAGCCATTGCATATTTTATAGTAAACCTCAAAAAGAACATTATTTGATCACTATATCATTTGGTGGTTTATTTCTAAAAACTGAGTATTTTCTTTCATAATAGTATCACACCAAAGGTAAAAATAATTCGTTCATACATTTTGGTGTCTTAATTATCTCAAAAATAGTTTTTGGGACATTGCTGCTAAAGCAAACACAAGGTTTTTTAGTTGTTGGTTATTCTAACTAGTAATACAAGTTCCTGACATCATATTTGACTATAGTAACCAAAGATCTGCAGGTCCTTCTGCCTCCTCCTTTAATTACTCTTTTTTTTAGACTAGGTCTTGCTGCTTTTTCCTGTGGAACCGCAGGCTTACGTTGCCTGGGGTGCCACAGACTCGAGCAATCCCCAGCCTCAGCTTCCCGGGTAGCTGGGATTACAGGCACACACCACCACACCCAGCTATTTTTTTGGAACTAGGTCTCACTACAGGCCCCAGGCGGGACTCGAACTGCGATCCCTAGCCCTGGCCGCTTCATAGGCTGAAGCTTACAGGTACGAGCCACCGTGCCCGGCCCATTTATTACTCTTATTATTATTTTCAGGTCAGTAGTTTGAAGAAACCAAACTAGTTGTCCTGTAAAATGTCCATTTTCTAGACTTGGCTGTTAACTCTTGCTTCACATTTCCTGAAACTGCTAGTTAATTCAGTTACGTTCCAGATACTTTTTTATTTTTAGCAACAATACTTCATAAGTAGGATAGTGTGCTTTATATTGCATCATGCAGTAGGCATAGAACATTTACCTGTCCCAGGATTAGTGTTCTTAATGTTGATTGATAGAAGAATTCAGGAGGTTACAGTCAGTACTTCCAATACACAGCTCGTCTTTGAGAGGCTGATAATGGCAGTTTTCTGGATGAGTATCAGTATATGATTTTTCTGCTGTGTCCTGATCAGTGTATGATCTGTTCTAGAGTTTTCATCTTTAAACAAACTACTATTATTAGTAATTATATTAAACTAAGCCAAGATAGGTATATGTCTATGTTGTATTTCCAGCTTCTATAATACTCTCATTTAAGAGTCTCTGAGGCAAGCATGCAGTCAAAAGAGTTGTTATTTTAGCATGTTAATCTGAAAGGTGAAGAATAATAATCCGTTTTTCTGATGCAATCTAATTAGCAGTTCTTTTTCAAGGACAGCATGCATCATGCTTGTTGATAAAACAAAGTATCTCTCACAACTGGCCAGAGAGAGCTAGCACCATCCTATTCCAGTTATTCAAAGTTTTCCTCCTCAGGCACTTGGTGTTCTCAGCAATTGTACAGCACTGTAGATATACCCAGCAGTTGCTCTATGTATGACCTGTAAGCCATGTGAAGTCACCAGGCTGTCAGTCTGGTCTTGAGAAAGTGCAGGACATGATGGGATAGGTATATCTATATGTATGTGTTTGATAGGAAGAGCTGAATTGTCCTGTTATGGGAAATACAGGAAATAATATGAATACTCTTGCATTATTAGTTATTGTATAATTAAATGGCTACAACTATTTGTTTTTCATAAACATTCTAATTAGCAAGAATCTTCATTCATGATAATCTATACTTAATGAGAAATTAAGTTATGAAATTCTGCTGCCTAAGAAATTTGGTGATGGGTGCAAAACTTGGCCCCAAATGTTTGCCAATATTTATCACCCACTGTGGGGCCCACAGTGATATAATGCTTACAAAAACATCAGTATATGTCTCAAAAATTAGTATTCTGAAAAGAGATTGTCTCAAGATGTGATTTAACATCTGCAGTTGCAGAGGGTATTTTACAATCTGTTCATTATGACTTTTAATTTAGATCAAATAACTATTCTAAGTTAATTTTATTCATTTTCAGTTTTCTTATTTATTTACAAAGGTGAATGATGGCTATTAGTATCTTTATGCCATTAGTGGAAGAACTTTATAGATAATTTAATGAAGGTGGCTATATATCAATGTCATCAAAGACTTCAAATAGAAGTTGGCTGATTCCAATAATGTTTGCATTTTTCATCTGCTTCATGGAATCAAAAGAAAGACTTTAGGTGCTCATCATGTTAAAAAGTTATAAATGCATCATAAATTCAGATGTAAGTCTGATGCTAGAGGTAAAATTATTCTTGTGGTGATAATGACAAATTCAAATTTTGTGGGGCCAAGTATTATAAACACAGTGTTTTTACTAAATTAAGAAACTTGTGTAGCATATACTAATGATTGATTATGATACACACATTATTTATATTTTCATCCAAAAGGCTGCAATGTTTTACTAATCAAAATAGTAGCTGCAGTTGTTGAAATTCACAAATATTTATACAGCATCACAGTTGTAATTTAGCAACAGAATTTTTGTGATTAAGTATATTTGTATTCATTTAAACAATGATGGGTTTGATGAATACAGAAAATATTTCAGGTTTTCAGAATATGATTTCTTTCCTTCTTGCCAACAATGAGATTTTGAAAAATGACATTGTAGTTGACTGATGCTCTGTAATGACATTGAACATTCTGCAAATAATTCTGACAAATTTTGTTAGCATTTAGCTAAAAATCAGTTTTGAAGTTTTTAGTCAGTGTGTTCACAGACTGAATACTTGGCAGAATAGAGAATTCTTGGCTGGATTTTTTTCTTTTAGAATGGTAAATACGTTATTCCACTTTTGTGTAACCTTTAGTGTTTCAGAAGTCTGATAAGTTTAAGTACCATTGCATGTTATATTTTTTATTCACTAGCAGCTTTTAATGCTTTACCATTAACTCTTGATAATTTAACAATGAGGTAGTTATACTGGTGTGACTTGTTTTGGATTTAAAATTTTGGGTCTTCCTTTGAATTCCTAAGCATCTATAGTTAGGTTTTTCCTTTGCGTGAGAGGCCCTCACACATTATTTCTTTAAATAGGGTCTCTATTACCTCTTCTCTCTCTTCACCATTTTCCTTCTATTGTCACTTCTATATTGTCTGATATTTCTCATAGAGTTTCTTTATTCTTCCTACATCTTATTTCTTTGTCTTTTATTTGGCCATTTGTACGATTTAATCATAAATTTCAGAAATTCTCACTTTAGTCACTTTAAATCTACCTGTTATGCTTTCCATTTTTAAAAAAATTTTTACTCAGCATCTTTTTTGTGTTTTTCTTTAATAGTTTTAAACTCTTTAGTGAAGAATCCTTTAGTTCCTGGATCTCTTTTCCAAAATCCTGAACTTGCCTTTTTTGTATTTGCAGTTTTAGGACTTCATTGAATTTTATTATATTCTCAACTTTTTTGTCTGTTATGCTCTGAAATTTTGTGTATTTACACAGATCTCTAGATGTTTCTTCTCTTTCAGCTTTTCCATCTTGTGTTCAGATGCTCCTTGTTTCCTCAACATGTGTGTTGGCTTGTTTTTTCCAGGAGGCTGTTGTGGGTTTTAGTTTTTTAATCTTCTGTGTTTAACTTGGGAGTAGGTGAAGGGGGGAAGGGAAGCTGGAGTTCAAAGATTTGGTCTCAGTCTTGCTAGAGAATTTGATGCTGCTTCTTCTTCCTTGGGATCCAGAACAAGCAGTGATCACTTCTTTGTGGAAACTGAATTCCAGGGACCCGCCTCTTTGCTACTCCTTTAGCTGATGTGCAATAGGTTTCTCTCTTTGATTTCCTTGAAGTGAGGGGGAATGGGACTCTACCACCTGCACTGTTACCCGCAATCAGGTTTCCATGATTGAATCAAAGCTCCCAGTGTCTGCAGTTCTGCTTTCCACCCTTGCCGAAAAGATCCCCCCATGATCTGTACACACCACACAGTCTGTTTCCAACTCCCAACCTGTTTGTTTGACTGGAATGGCCGCCGTCTTGCCCACAATTCCTCCTCCCTCTCTCTTGCTGCTGTCACAGTGAGTCATCGACCTCAAGGAAAATATCGATGGCTCAGTCTTCTGATGCCAGTGGCAGGCTGCTGAAATAACAGGTGAGGTTCTTAGAGAAGAGGTTTATCAAAACTTTCCTAACTCCACCATGTTTGGAATTTTTATTTTAATTCAAAAATTATAGCCTGAATGAATATAAAGGTCTTTGTTTTTGCAACATCTTCATTTGATGAAAACTCAAGGAATCAGAAACACAGATGATTTATTATTGTAGAGCTTTGTTTTGTAGAAATATTTGTCAAAAATAGAGGCAAAAGCAGTAAGAAAAACAGGATAAAGTATTCATGTATTTCAAGATTCAGAATATTAGGTAATGAATGTAGCATTCTGTATGTCTAGTAATGGGGTGCTGGCAGAAGTGCTGAGAGGGGGTGACAAATCCATATCCTTAATATATGTCTCTTCACTGAACAGATTTTATCCCTTCCAGGAATAGCATTCATTATACACTTGTTTCAGGGGATGGTGTTACATTGAGGGCTAAGTGTTGGCCTTTGGTGCTGGTACATTGAGTACTCATAAGTAGCGGCAGCTATATTAGACTATGAAGAAGAAAGTTATGTTGCAAGGCCTCTGTTAAGCTAGTACTGGGGTGATGGATTGACAGTAGAATGACTGTCTTTTCCACCTGCTAAATAAGACTATTTTCTGCCATGAATATGTTCAGCAGATATGTACTTGGGCCATAAACATCTTCATGTTCTATGCTCATTCTGAAATATCCACCTACACATCTTTACCTTATGTTCTCACAACCAGTTTTCCAAGTCTCTGAGCAAGCAGTCAATCCATTAGCTATTACTTATGAAAAATTATAGAGTTACATCCCAGGCCATTTTTCCTTCTACATCAACTAGATCACTAGATTACCACTTAAAGTGCTACCCACTGGGAAAAATTCCTTTGTTGTGCTTTACATAATCCTGATTGTGATGCAGTGCTGTGGACATTCACTTTTGGTAGTGCCTAAAACCATGTGGACAAGGCCTATGCTTTACCTTCTGATAACTGAATGTAATGAACTCACCTGGGACTAGGGATGTGGCCTGAGGGTGGTGGTGATGAAACAGCAGGAGCAGGAACCCTGGGAATCTGAGTCTGCTGTTAGTATGGTTTGCCTGAACTTTTTGGACCTTCTTCGTCCTGTTCTCATATAAACCTCTTCCAATTTATAATGAAATTTAATGGTTTGGTAGATTCATGATGGATATTAATATGTAACGGGCAGTTGGTCCACATTGTCAACTTGATATCTCTTGGCTAGGTGTAAGCCTCTACTTGATCAGTAGCAAGCCATAGGCTGCTTTTAGAGTAGAGATTAACTATTAGCAGAGGAGGGCCTGGGATCTTTAGTCACTCAAATGGGGATTCATTTTTCCATATAAATTTTCTATACTTTCCATACCTTTGGCTGTATTGGCAATAAGAACTAAGTGTCAGGATAGCATCTGCTATAGCCTGAACATGCTGCCAAATGCTTTTTTGATTTCTGCCCAACTCAAACTGGTAGCCTATGAATTCCTTGGTAAGTGAACTAGAGCAGCATATATACACATTTTGTGTATATTATCTCCAATGAGCAAAGATCCACCAAATACCATTTATATCATGTATCTTTCTTTGTGGTAAATGGCATAACATGCAGTGATTAGCTCTTATTTTGGAGGGAAGTCTCTATGCACTCCACTGAACCCCTGGTCATACAGATATTGTGGGCCTACATAACTTCCATGGGGTTAATCTCCTGACCTCTGCTTATTCATGCCAAACAGGCCAGGTCAATAGCATAATGTCCTGAATATAGTGGACCAGCATGATGTTCTGGAAGATATCAAGATGACTGTGATCCTTTCAAACTATAATAGAGTTCCAATTATGCTCTACTCCTGAGGATAAGGGGTAAAGGTAAACATTGGCCCTGCTAACAGAGGTACTACAACTGGAATGGTAACTGTTTAATATCACCAGATTATATTTGTGGTAATCTATTGTCATTTTTTCATAGTCATTTTTTCATGGTTCATCTGACCTTTACCACAGCCCGAGGCATGTATAACTAGGAATGTGATTAGAGCTCCCTTTGTCTTGCAAGTCTTTGATGGTAGCACTAGGATCTACAGTTCTTTTAGAGATGAAAATTTGCTTTTGCTTTACTTTCTTGATAGAAAGTGAGTTCTTTGGGAAGGGATACTTTCTGGGGTTTCCATTTGGTAATTCTTCTGAAAACAGCCTTCATTTTGAATCTGGATTTTAGGGAGCAGACTTGGAATCTGAGGACTCCAGGCAGGATTCTTCTTGGTTCTTGTCTTCAGCGAGGAAGGAATTTAATGTTGAGACCAAAGTCACAGAGAAGCAGATTTATTGATTGGTAGGTAGAAAAAAGAGCAGAAAAGCTCTCCAATCAGAGAAAGGTCCTGGGGGGGAAGGGCATGTAAATATAGCTTCTTATATGGATATAATGGATGAGGAGTGGGGTTTGGTTGTTGGGTGTCTCCATTTTGTGTCTCTTGCTCATTCACTGGGCCCATGGTGGGGGCAGAGGAAGGTCTTCTAGGCTACTGAGTTAGTGGTATTCTCCTAGGCCTCCCAGGCCTACATTTCCCACATTACCTGGCTAACCATCCCAAACTCGCCTTGGTCCATTGCTTCAGCACTGTTATCGTGTTGGTGTTCTGAACTCTCCAACCGGCCTGATACATGAATTAGGCTTGAAGGAGAGGGGAAGGGTGCCTTCTTAGTTTCAACTGAGTGTTTCTCAATCAGGCTGATGAGTGGACTTGGGGCTTGGGGCACCCAGTTCCTAACTGACAGCCTATAGCCATGTCTTAGCTTCCTTTCAATTTCACACATTAGGAAATTAGTTTAGAGCATTTGTTGGTTGCTTTGTATATCTATTTCCCCAGTACAGTTCAGCTGGGAAGAATGTATCTACCAGTTGGGTGCACAGTGCCATTGGTTCTCCTGCTAGGTGGGCTTAGTGACAGTTTCTTCATCTGCTGATCTGCATAAGGTCTTATTCGAGCTAGAGGTCCATAGTAGAGGTTGGAGTTTTGTGTGGTCAGTGTGTACGTAACCAGTGAAATCTGAATAAGGTCTGTGAATTGTGTCATTTCTAATTTGTTGATTTTGATATTGTGCTAAACCTGTTGAAGATATTAATATTCCCTGTACATTTCTCTGTAACCTTCTGTGAAACTATATTATTTCAAAATAAAAATTAAAAAATAGTTGTAAAAATGCTTGCTTTGCTGGGTTATTAAAAGGATTAAGAAAAAATATATCTAGTATAATGTCTAATACAGAGTAAGTTTTTAATCAGGTATATTGACACAGATACAGACATATGTTCATACCTACATCTATGGCATTGTTAGTCTGCTACCAGAGAATATGGACTTTGAGCAGATGTCCTTTAGATGTAATATATATGTTTCATTCTGTATTCTTGTTTTCATTCAGACCCATGGCACCACTGATGAAACAATTGTTATGCATAAAACTCACAATCTTTCCCCTTAACCAGAGGAGCTACCTGGTCACCGTTGTTTGTGAAAGTGGAAATAGATCTACTATGCAATATCTGTAATGTGTGACTTTCAGTGACACATCCACATTAATGATTACAGACAGTTGTGGTGGTACTAGTGAACGGAATAGAATTGAGAAGTAGAGGAGCTGGAGATGAGGCTGCTGTGAAGAAGGCTCAGGGGCTAAACATGGAGCAATGGTGTCCTGACCTGGCATGAACACGAAGCCAGTGTTCATTTTCCTGTTAACTCTTGTTTAAAGTGCTCTACGTGATGTCTAAATACATAATTAAAGTTAACCCTATTGCCATTAGAATGACTGTCTGGTGGCTTTAAGGCTCATTGTAAAACTAGTTTTGAATGAAATATTTTTCCCCACTTTTTCTGTCTTGTGTGAGTGCCTATATTCTTTAGTTGCTAAGTAACATACCTATAATGTGTTATCACAGTGGTTCTAGCTGAATAATTTCTGTAATCACTTAGGAGATTGCTTTAATAGTATATCATCATAAGTGGTAAGAAATGACTACTTCTATGCTATTTGGAGAAAAAAATGACAGAGGCATTTCCTCAAAGACAGAAGATTCATCAGCCGAGGAACAGAAAGACAGAGCACATGCCCCCTACCTACTCATGCAACAACCCTTCACAAGTGGATCACTGCTTGGTGTTTCCAGCTGCAACATAGACTTCCTAAGAACTCTCTAAAGTTTCAAAGACCCAAAGGATCCGGGGGGGAGGGGGGCAATTTACAAAAGAAATATTTTGCTCTAGTGACTTAAAAAATTGCATTTATCATGAACATAAGTGAAACAAGTACAGCAGGAAGGTAGTGTCAGTCTAATTCTGTCAGGACAGAAACATGAGCAGAGCTGAGATACAGAATATCATAACTGTTCCTACCAAGGGAGACACCTTGTCCAAGACCCTCTCTCATGTGAAATCTTCTGCCTCTTGCACAGGGTCCTAGAAGAGGTGGTTACAATCTCAGAAATATATATAGCCTGGGAGCCTGGGAGCCAAGGATGAAAGATGTGAATTTGAAGTCCAAATTCAGACCAGGTTTGTATAGTTCCCTTGGGCAGATCCTGCTCCAGTCCTGATCATCTTATAAAAGCCAAGGTTCAGAGATACTCAGGCTTTCCTTATTCTGAAGAAATGTCTCCCTTAACATTTTCTTACGTTCTGTTGATGGACTGGTTTTCTTTATCTCCCAACTTTTAGATTTTGTTTTTTTTTTTTTTTTTGAGACTAGGTCTCGCTATTTTTGCCCATGGAACCTCAGGCTCTTGTTGCCCGGGGTACCACAAACTCAAGCAATCCCCAGCCTCAGCTTCCCAGGTAACTGGGATTCCAGGCGCACCACCATGCCCAGCTATTTTTTTGGAACTAGGTCTCGCTATGGGCCCCAGGTAGAACTTGAACTGCGATCCCTAGCCCCCGCCGCTTTATAGGCTGAAGCTTATAGCCACGAGCCACCGTGCCTAGCCTTATCTCCCAACTTTTAGAAAGACAGTGCTGCTCTCACTATCTAAATGGTCTCGTCCCCTGTTCATTCTTCATTGCTTGGCACTTTGGGTCCCTGCCCTTTTCTTGGTTAATCGCTAAATAGCTCTTCATAAGGTCAGTTGTAACATCCTAAATGCCAGATGTCCTATTTTCAGTCTTGAACCTGAAGGAACTCTGCCTCACCATGAGCCTTGATCCCCCAGTTCTTTTTTCTTGGTCAATCAACCCCATATCCTAATTCTCTTTGCCCATCTTTGCTGGCCACTCACCTTTCCACTCTGTAATTGTAGGTGTTCCAGAGCATCCATTCCTCAGTCACCCCTTTACTCCTGTTCACTCCCGAAACCCTCTCCCCAAATCCAGAGCCATCTACTCCATCCTACTTTGTGCCAGGTCCCATGCTAGTGCTGGAAGGAAACACAGACTTGAATAAGACAAAATTCTTGATCTCCTGTACATACCCGAGTCTAGTGTAACCAATGAGTATGTTAGCATTCCATTGTACAAGTCTGGACAGGTTTTGGTGACAGCGAAAACTAATTCTACATCATGGGGTGGAACAGATAGGACAATGCCCTGGTGAGAGCTTAATATGAAATTGTAATTGGAAATCACATCAGTCCTTAGTCACAGTTTTCCAGAAGAAAGGGTGTGAGTGCGTGTGTGTGTGTGTGTGTGTGTGTGTGTGTGTGTGTGCACTGGCCAAAGCAAGTCTCATTTAAGACTAACCATTTTATTTATGGAAGGCTGATTTCACCGGTGTAACAAGATTGTTAACTCTGGGACCCAAACTAAACTAAGCTGTCTCAAGGACATGCGGAAAGAGAAAACAGTGTCTTCTCTGCAGGGGATCACACTCCAGTAGGAGAAGAGGAATGTGAACAGATTTAGGTCTTAAAGGAGGAGTGAGCTTATAATGAACTGAGAAGAGAGGCTTCTCAAAGCTCCAGGAGTGGTTTCTCTTCACTGCCAGTTCTCACATTGACAGAACACAGATTTGTGCCTGCAGCAAATTTGTATATTTACATTAGCATTTATCAAGCTTGCTGCAATGATTTGTTCTACTTCTATGTCTCCTCTTCCCTCCAATGAGGACATTAAGACATACAGACACGATACTCTTAGGTAGGCATTAGTCTTATTGATCTGTGTGTACTCAGCGCTGAGCATTTGCTTGGCACACGATTAAGCAATGAGAAGGTGGACACAAGAAGGAACAGATGGCTAACTCCGTATTAAGTACCACTCTTCTTAGCTTCTCATGTCTGGTCTTAGGAAGGAGGCTTATCATGTCTTTCAGCTCCAGGATCCATTTGCCCTCTTTATATGTGTCTTTCCTCTGCTTCTCTACTTAGCATCAGGCTCCTGACAAGTGACAATGTTGTGACCGGCACTATTGCAGCCTTTGTGCCCCAGGCCTCTGCATCTCCCAGGCTGTTCTGCCTTGGGGCCTGAGTCACACTGTGGAGTGTTTTCTAAGGAGCATGAAGCAGATGGAGAACATCTGTACAGAAAGTATTATTATTTTTACTGGGCAAATAGTGCACTCCCAGATTTTATGTCCACCCAGCGCCTCAAGATATAACATTTTGTTTTGGAGAGTTTGAAGATGTAATTAATTAGGAGGAGATAATTCTGAAAATTAGGGTGGACCCTAATCCGATGACCAGTGTCTGCATAAGAAAACATGCATAAGAAGCACCATGTGAAGACAGAATCAGGGAAAGGAGTGTTTGTCTACACGCCCAGGGAAGCAGTAGATTGCCTGCAACTGCCAGAAACAAGTAGGAGGCAAGGAAGGATAACCCCAGAGCACTCAGGCAGAGCCCAGTCCTGCTGACACCATGAATATGGTCTTCTGTCTTCTGAGCCATAGAGAATACAGTTCTATGAAGTCAGTTTGTGGTGGCTAGTTAAGCCAGCCTTTGGAAGTGAGTACAGTGTTGCTCCTATTTGGTTTTGCACTAGTAAATGATGCAGAAGCTTCTCTCCTCTGTGGTTCTTCATGGTCACCTGGGCAGATGCTGCAGCCTGTTTACTTTAAAAATTGAGAGTGAAGCAAACTGCTTTGCAGTCATCTTCCTGGTCTCCAATCCAAATATCCATCCTCTGCTGACTGTGCTTGCTCATGACGGCTAAGCTGTCTTTGTTATGCTTGGGGCATTTCAGGTCAGGCAGAGGTAAAGAGAGGCAATAATAAAACCTCCTTGTTAAGTCACTAGTGGTGGGGTCAGGGCAGTGAGCATTAGAACATATTTTTCTACATGCTCATAACCTGACGGACACTAATAGATCCAATGCAATTACATTTTATTGAGTTACCATGAAAATTTCCAATGTGAGACTGTCAACACAATGACATTTTTATGTGGTTCAAATGAGAGTTCTCTTTTCCAACTGTGCTCTCTGAGGTCCCTGTGAAAGGCTAAGAGTGTCATAATAGATGGACTTGTCCCATACGCCTTGTTGCTCTCAGTTCACCTTTTCCTTCCTGTTTACACCTCACCCCATCCCACCTCCAGCTAGGTGTCAGGCAGGAGGAGGGGCCCAAACCTTTTTTTTTTTAACATCAATGATCCCATGCTAAATATAGAAATAAAAATTACTATAAAATAAGAGTTATATTCCCCAGATATAGATTTGGATCACTTCTACTCTAACAGCTAATATTTATTAAGTGTATCTTTTATGTCCTTGTAATCTATTTAATGATTTACGTAGAGCAACTCCTTTGGTGTTTTCAACTATCCTATGAGGTAGATAATATTGTTCCCATTTTACAGTTGAAGAAATCAAGACCCACAGTGGTTAAGTAACTTGTCTAAGATGACACAGCTTGCAAGTGCCAGAGGTAAAATTTGAACCTAGCTCATTGGATTAAGTACTGTATATAATTTATTCAGATGCCTAGGACCATATAATTCATTTACTCTTCTTTTTTTTTCTCAGGTACCACAAATGTTACCTTTAGAAATTAGGTTTCATACAATAAAAATTAGCTTCGGAGCAAGAAATATTTTGATAAAAATTTAGGCTCTGACCTTTACTGACTATGCACTTGTACAAATCATTTTCTTCTTTGAGTTTCACTTCAACTTCAGTCCCCTCATTTACAAAATGAAGCATTTAAATAATGCTTATATTTGAAGGTGATTATAAGGATAAAGTGAAATATTACCTTCAAAAAAAAATCAATACATATTTTTGATAGGAAAGGAGGATACATTGTACCCAACATCTAGAGACGGTCAAAAGGAAGGAACAGGGCCATTCATAATTCTTACACAGTGTAGAGCCATAAGCTCTAAAATAGCTGTGGCCAATGGAACTGCCAGAGGGTCACCCTCTGGAAGTTAAATTTAGATTCTTCTCTTACTTGAGAGAAGCTTCCAGTTGCTTTTTGGTCTGTGGGTGGTCAGGCAAATATGTTGCAACAGATTCCCAAGAGAAATCCGAAAAGTTGTTTGTAGAAGGTGAGGTTTCATCTCAGGAGAAAATTGTGGCACAAGTCTTCTTTTCTGAGTGACTAAACCAAAGTCAGCTCACCTCTTGGGGTGACCATTAGACTACAGAGCTCATGGTTTCCTGGGAGGGAAAGACACGAAACTCTAGTGAGAAACATACTGGCAAAACTTGGGGTTGGTAAAACAGGGTACTTGGAGAGAGGTAGGGCAGGTGAGTCTGTGCCTGGAGAGGGAGGAGGAGCCCAAGCCTTTTATCACTTTAGTCATTCTATGATAACTATATAAATAAAAACTACTATAAAGTAAGAGTTATTTTCAAAATAACTCATTTTCAAAATGACTCAATGAAAAGAATCAGGAAGTTGCCCACACAATATACTCAGTTTAAAAAATTTCAGTAACAACCCTTTAAAAAGTACTCTTGAGAGGAATGACTTCACAATAGCAAGCATTCAATAGTGTTTTAAATAAGTCCTTTGCAAATCATTTATGTAAATGATAGCAGGATGTGATTACACTATCAAGGTCAAGAATACAAAAAGTTATGCAACATATTAGTTTCCAAGGTCACTGTAACTGGCTGAAAGACTTTATAAGCACACAATAATACATATTTTTGAATCTCACAGTTTACAGATTGGAAGTCTGAGAAAGGTGTTATTGGGGTAAAAATTGACTTACGTGGAAAGTTACTTGCCTTTTGGAACGTATGGGAGAATCCATTTTCCTGTTTTTTTCCAGTTTCTAGAGATCATTCACTTTCATGGGTTCATAGTCCCCTTGGAGGGCTTCAGAGTGAATGGGGTCCTCCGCACTGTGTTACTCTGACCAATCTTTTGCCTCCATCTACATTAAAAAACCCTTGTAATTACATTGGGTGCACATGGATAACCTGGGTGACTCTGATTTATAAGTTAAACTGATGAACAACCTTAACTTCAAATACAACTTTTACTTTCCGTCTGCCATTAACCCAATGTATTCGAAGGTTCTGAGGAATAGAAGTGGACATTTTTTTTTTTGGGGGGGGAGGTATCATTTTGTCTACCACATGTACGTATGGGGTAAAAATAAAACAACAACCCAGGAGTCCAGCAAATGGCAAAAGAGTGAAGATGCCAAGTTAAATGCCACACACTCGAAACTAAATTGCAGCAAATCAATGTTGTCAACTCTGCATGAGAAATGCATGACTGCCACATATACATGAGCCAAGGAAAGAGACAGGACTGTGATTGCAGTGACAAGCATGAAAGGGAGGGGGGCTGCTGTTGTTGACTCAAGAGCACACACTCAATTTTGGGACTTTGGAGAGAGGGGTGCACAGCACTAGAGGTGGGGTGCACAGAGTTGATGCATGGGATAGAAGAGGCACTACAGTACAACTACCAGAGTAGAGTGCAGTTACTCCTAAGGTTCCCAATCTAGAGACCAGTGGGGAGAGTCAGATCAGATCACCCATGTCTCCTCTTAGAAGAGGCTCTAACTGCGGCCCAAAGCTGGAATATTCAAAATACCTACCTAACCCCCAGTCAAGGCTACAATGGATTAGGTAGCACTCTGCAGGGATAAAATAGAGTTTTGCTGTATTTCACCCTGGGATTTCACATTTTATTCTAAAAGAAATGATAGATTTTCCTCAGTATCTTAGCTATGTGCAGACTCAAAAAGTTATTGACATCCTGCTAACACTACTTGGCTTTATAAGCACATCTTCTGTGTCCACATGTGGTGGGAGGGAGTGGAGTCAGTCCTCTGGTGTCTTCAGGGTACTCACCCCCTCAAGAGGGCCACCCCTTCATGGCTTCATCAAGTCTGTCTGTCTCCCAAAGGCCCAGTCACTAAATACCAGCCACTAGAGGTTAGAGCTTCAATGTATGTATTTTGGGAGTGAAGTAAGACACTTTTCAATTGATAGTGCTGTTCTAGAGCTCACGGAACATCTGGTTTTATTAACTGGAACCAGCATCTCTTTGCTGCTCATGATGCACAATCTGATGAGCATGACTTTCACCAGCGACAACCCTCCCTATCTTTTCCTACACTCTTCCCTTTTGAGCCCCTAAGAGCTGTTCCAGAATTATACCAGCTAGTGATGAATTTTACTAACATGTTTGCCAAAAAGAGTAGCTCAGAATAAGTTCTTGACTTTGTGTAGATGTTGTCTTGCTTTCTCCACAACAAAAGAAATTATAATCAGCAAGGTCATTTGGATGAGAACTCCTGATGCTAGAAGCACTAGAGCACAGTAGAGTGCTGTCAGGTTTATAAATTGAATGTATTTGCATGATTGACATCAAAAACACTACTTACCTGGTCAACCACATGGAGATTGAGTGTGAGGACTCTCCCTGCAGTGGGCAACCTTAATGATGAAGGGACAAAAGCCCAGAGAAGGTGAGTGATATTCTCAGGGGGTTGAAGTCAGTAGTGGAAGGAGCTGGGGTCATCATCCAGGTCTCTGATCCTTGTGGGGGCTTCTTCAGGGCAACCTCACTGTCTCTTTCCCCCTTGGTTTTTAGCTGTGGTGTCATCATCCTCTGCTTAGATGGCTCCCTGGCAGTTAGTATCAGAGGCTGTACCTGTTATCAAAGGAGAGTGGGGCAGAAAATAGTTCCAGCTTGTCCCCCAGTGTCTGTGTTCATGTATTGCAGGGTTACTAGGTGGAGACAGCCTGAGATAGACTTGTAAACCAGCCCAGAGGACCTCATTCACTTCAGTAATTGTGATCATGAGGTGAGGGCAAGAAACACAACGCGATAAAGAAGAGAGGCATGAACTAAACCGGAATCATCAGTTGGACTGAGTGACAACACACACTAGGAATCCCAGCATCTCACTAGAGATGCAAATGAAGCCTGAGTCCTCAGTCAGAAGGTTTACACCCATCAATTTTCACCATCTCTGTGGAAAACACAGGCACACTCAACTAACGTATTCGTTAGAGAATAAACTTAAAAATTGCTAGTGTGCAAAATGAGAGTAAGTTGCATTCAGTATCAATTTGTTTTTAAGGGATTAAAACCTATAAATCAAACAATAGATGTCTTCCCCAAGAGCACTTTTTCACCTGAAAGGCACAATGAGAGTACAGGGAAAGCAGGTCATATTCAAACCAATGGTGACGCCTCTCAGCTTTGGGGTGGCAGCACAGGGGGAGCACTTACGACACAGCAGGACAGGACTGCCTTTTGGAAAGCCTCCTGTGGTCGTGGCCATTAGGAGCAAGGCCATGAGTTTCCTGGGGTCTCTGGTAGACTGGAGGGACATCCAGGAGCCAAGTTCCTGAGCCTGGAAGTCATGCTTGTCCCTCTCTCGTGTCTCAGAAGTACAGCCCTGATGCTGGGCAACAGGAATGCTCCTGGCTGCTGAGTCTCTGGAGAGCTCCTGAACACCCCCACTGACTGCTCACAATATCTGTACCCTGCTTTTTGCCAAGGACTTGTGTGGTCACTACACTGTGAACACAGATATGAGACAATGGGGGAAGAGGTGCTGGGAGACACATTAGTTGGTGGGAGATCTAAGCGCACTGCAGCTGGGAGGGCCGATAAGCCACGTCATTTCCCAGAGCTCTGCCACCTGGAACTTCCAGGCTCAAGGTGCTGGTGGCAGGTGCACCTTACAGTGAAGGGATAAAGTCCCAGAGAGGGTGAATGACATACTCAAGGGTTACCAGTCAGTAGTAGAAAGAGCAGACATGTCACCCAGATGTTCTGATCCTGGTGGAGGGCTTTTCCGAGGGCCTGTGTCCTGGCCCATGGATACCTGTTTCCCTGTGTCCTCATGGTGGAAGGGACAACAGAGATCCTCAAAACTCCTTTATATGAGCAGCAGTTCCAGATGACCCCATGAAGAGATCACCTCAGAGGCCCCCCTTCCAAATAACATCGATTAGGGGTTAATTTTCAGCATGTACTTGGCGGGGGGGGGGGAACAGCACCCAGATACAACAGAGGCAGGATAGAGAAGGAGGTGTATAGGAGGTATAATGAGTGGGTGCTGGGGACCATGGCTTAAGAGTGAATAAAAAGGGTTCAGACACATGGTAAGTTCTCAACTCCTCCTTGTACCCACTCTGTGCCATGTGACTTTGTGGCTCTTTTCTGTTCTCTGGCTGGGTCTAGCTTTGTAATGCTGAGCTTTGGACTTTGTAATGCTGAGCTTCCTGTCCTGAATCTGGACGATACAAGGCTCACATGACTCTACTTGTGTTCGTGTGCCATGGTCATTGTCATGAGAAGGCCACTTCCTAGTGACGTCTGCTCCCAGAAAAAGGAAAGACACGTGGAGCAGAACCTCAGTTAGTCTAGATATTCCACACCCACAGTTACATGAACAAGCTTAGCTGAGATCATTAGAACCACCCAATGAAACTCAACTGGATCAGCATGTCTCTAGATACATGAAAAATAATGAACCATGGTTGTTTAAATCACTGCAATTTAGAGAAGGTTGTCAACAGACTAGCAGTTAACTCAACTGTCTACCAGCCTAACAGTCACTCTTTTCTTCCTGATATAGAATCCTGATTTTGTTAATCATGGCAATGTGCCATCACTGGTGTAAGCCAATTACATGACGTCTGTTACCATTTGCTAGGGCTTTTCTTTCCTAGACTTCCTTGCAGCCAGTGGTGACCATTTGACCTAATCCTGGCTAAGGAGACATAAAGAAAAATCTAATTTCTGATAGAAATTTCCCCCAACAATAGGAACAAAGTCCTTTTCTGTCCATCTCTTTCTTTCCTGTTTGGGGACTGATATGAGTAGGTGATACCTGGAACTACTGAAGCCGTCTTGTCACTATGAGGTCACAAATTCAGAGATGACACGTCCATATGCTACAGACGTCTGAAAAGAAAGGAATGAAAAAAGCCTGAGTTTGTGATCACATTGTTAAGTATCAGAACAAACCCTGGGATCCTTACTCCAGCCTCATATTAAGTAAATACTAATTGTCCTTATGATTCAAACCACTGTCAGATTTTCTGTTATGGCAGTCCAGTGCGAGAGACTCAGTGAAGATGGAGGAGCAGCGTGTAGGTGACAAACAAGGGAGGTGTGTGTCATGATGCTGTGAAAAGACCATTGTACAGAGAACTGGGGACCTTTACCTAATTAGCAGTGTAACCCTGAGAAATCAATTCACCTCTCCAGACCAAGATTTCCTCTCTTTAGAGAAGAAGGCATTTAACTGGATGATCTGTAAGGTTTTTGCAGTTTGAACATTGATCTTGAACATCCTGTGAAGTCTATGGGTGCTTGGCTGAGCAAAGATTCACAGAAAAAATATTCACAGAAGATTCACAGAGAACTATTAATTATGCCCAGGGTAAAGATTGAAAATAGCTATTTTACAGCAAACGATTAGGTCTGGGCTTATAAATACCGAGTTTCCTTTACATTTCTGAGTTTGTGTTTAATGTAAGTCTTACCTGCTTTAGGAGACTTTTATCAAATGCTCATTAGATGCCTTGTTTGTAAAAAGAGATTTGCATGCAAGGAGCAAATGTTTCCTTTTCAGGAGCAGGTGTTGTGGGATGAAGAGAAACATGCTGGCTAATGCCTTGTCATCCAAATTCACAGAAATTTCTAGTATCCTGGGCAGGTTTGACACCATTCTGGGGAGAGAGCTAAAGGGACTCATCTTCTGAATAAATTAGTCTATTTATTCAGTTACTGGATCTGCAGAATGGAGCCTTGGCAGGATCCCAGAGAAGCATCAGCGGGAAAAAAAAAAAAAAAGTCACCGTATTTTCTGCTTTAGCCAACAGCATTTTCCTGCCCAGACTCTGCAAAAAGGACTTGCTTAGCTTTGCAGGCTCCTCCAGCTGCCACTGTTTCTCTCTGGCCTTCTGGTTGCACATGCCCCTGCCTCAGTCAGATTTCTTCAGTCCTATTATACACCACAACCCAGTTTTCTTTAATTTCTCCTTGTTCTTCACATCACAGTGATAACTATTAAGCCATTTCCCTTTCTTCTCTTTCCTCCTACGTCCTGTCTTTGCCATCTTCCCCTCCTTTTCCCATCCACTGCTACTTTCTGGGAGGCTTCTTTGGCTTATGCATTTTGAGGTTCTAAGATCTGAGAGAATTCTGGGAGTCATGGCATCTGACAATCTTACACAGTATTTGACCAGGTTCTCTTTGGTGTTCAAAGACAGTTTCACCGCTGTGCTATTTTTCTCATAGTTTCTGTTGCTTTTTTTCCTTTGCTCTGTAAATATGTTGGACAAGGTGGAATTTGGAGGAAAGGGTAGATTACAGGCCACAACTGGGGCAGAGGGGTGACGTTGACCTGCTGGTATATGGTGAGCAGGGTCATTCATTGATATACACATCTTTCTGGCCATCAAAGATGTCTGTGGAATTCTAAAACTCTGAGGTAGATCATGAAGGGAGGTAAAGTACTGTAATGCAACCATTCTGTTCTTGATGCCGGTTGTACACAAATATCAGGCTCGCAGCAGGTTTTTTATTGGTTCAAGTAGTTACACAGACACACCAGGAAGGACAGTGTCAGGGGCAGGGGCCGGTAAAACCCCCCCCCCCCGGAAATCTTCATGCTCTTTCTCTGTGCTCTCTCTTTCTCTCTCTCTGGCTTTCTCTTGTGCTCTCTCATCCTGTGCTCTGTGCTCCCCCACCCTGATGTGATCACCCTATTATCCCTTCCTTCCAGGCCCAGGTTTGCCCACTCACACATGCACACACCCGCTGGGCCCAGGTATGTACAAACATGGGCAGGTGCTGGTCATAGAGGCTAATGGTGGAAAAAGCCTGACCAACACATATACACTACAAGTACCTTGTTCATATATGTCTATCTCTGGGGATTTCAGAGAGAGAAAAACAGGCGGGAAATATAAAAAGAAGAATTTCTGTTTATAGCAACACAAGCCTGAAGAGATATCAAGATTGAATGTGTTTCGTCGCAATCAGCTTCAACCTAACCAGCTGATGAGGACCCAGGCTCCAAACTGTTACTGGAACCAACAGAAGACTTTCCTTAGTAATGAACAGCTGGACTGTTTGAACCAATCTGGCACAGACCTTTGGCTTACTTCAGCTCTTTTGGAAGACTGGTTTTTAAGTTTTAATCATTGTGAACCCTTCTTTCTGGTAGAAAGATTCCTGATTTCCTCCATTTAGTTAACTATTTAGTGAATTTCTCTGGTGAATTTTTCCTTGCTGGGCAAGTCAATAAGTTTGGTTTTGTGAGTTTGTTTTATTTCATAGCTCTGATGGTCTGTTTTATTATTTTCAGCATATAGGTTTTAAGGGAGTCACTCATGCTAACTATTAAGAAGAAGGATATTACATTTTTTGAACATTAAGAACAACTAAAAGAAAAGCAGTCAAAGCAAAGCAAAGCAAAGCAAACCAATGCCGGCATTGGTGACATAGTAACAGCATATCTCCCTTCTTGGACAGGGTCTTGCTAGGAAATGAGGACCAAAATAACTTCCCAGTTCAAGTTCTCTCTAGTGAGGATTTGATTTCTAGTGTTCTAAAGCCAATTTCAACAGTGACTGGCTATAGGTCTGAGTATTGCTTCTAGATACTTGTGTGGCCTCTTTGATTAGGTTAGCATTCAAAATTCAGAATTTAGTGGACTAATAAGAAAGAGGCCCTAACTTTAACAATCACTCCTATCCTGTTACCTTTTAGTTATTTACCAGATGTTGCAGCAAAATTCAGTTAGTTAAAGCTTGCACATCTTTGATTCTTGTACCTGAGTTTTCTCAGGAGAATTCTCTCAGAGCTTGAGTTCATTTTGTATCGTGAACTTACTAAGGAAACCCAGGATCCAAGTTGTGCTGCTGCAGCTCAGCTCTCAAACTCGGGAAATCACTGGTGTTCTCTGTGTCATTCCTCACTGGAGAGGCATCTGGCACTTCCCCATAAGTGTGCTTTCCTCCCACATCAATGTGCTGTTATGATTTGTTTCGCCCTCATAGCAGATTACTAATGCACTACATATCTGTGAAAGGAAATTTGTTAAAAATGTAACTGAATCTATTTGATGTACTCCTTGCTGTAGCCTTAAAAATATTACAACTTCATGGTTTTTCTGTCTCTGGCTGTTCCGGTCTCTCAGGGCATTTGGTCTGTAGTATTAGGTAAATAGTGCTGTCCTTGTTTTAAAGATTGGGACTCATATCTGTAATGGTAGCCTTCTCTTTTCCTTCCTTATTTTCATCTTTAAGTAAATGCTTACTCAGTATCAATTGTGCAGTAGGATTAAAGTGCATTCCCTCTGACTCCTGGAAGCCCCATTAAATCATTGTCCTCTTCCCCCCCCACCCCACATTTGTTACAGGCAGAAGAATGAACATACAAGGAATCTTTTTGATAATTCGAGACAAGCCAGAGCAAAGGCTCCACTCCAGAGAGGAGGTTTAATGACATCTTTCTAGAACACTGAGAATGTAAGCTGGAGTGGGAGATAAAAGGAAAGAGAAAATACAGGTCATTTTTCTTCCTTTTATAGAAATCTTCTAAGAAAGAATGCTATTTTGAATGATGTATTGATTACCCATTACTGCATAACAAACTTCCCCAAATCTTTAGTGACTTATAAAAATGATTCATTGACTTCCATGATTCTCAAAGTTGAATGTCTGGGCTGTTCTTTGTCTTGCAACAATAGCTGCAAGAGTTTCAGACTGAAGGGTGTAAGACGGCTTCATTCACTGTCAGCAGTTGATGCCAGTTGTTAGCTGGGACAACTTTACTCTCTTTCAAATGACCTCTTCTTCTTCAGTAGACTTGCATGAGCTTTTCACAGCAGGATGATCTTAGGATCTTATGACTCAGGCTCCTGGAACTTTGTACAATGCTACTTCTGCCCTTTCTATTGTCCTAGCTCCCAAGAACATTCTAGATTCAAGGGATGAGAAACAAACTCCATATATTTATGGGAGGATAAAGAGACTTAGACACAGGGAGATGTGATTTATTGGAGACCATTATTATGATACTCTATCACAGCAGAAGTAGAGTCAAATGGAAAGCAGAAGAATGGAGATGAGGGTAGGGTTGGGCAGTAGGAGGAGGGTAATTTAAGAATTGAAAGGGAACACAGCCCTTGAAATCTTTGTTTTTGCTTTCATTTATGGAATTCTCCATGGTCAACAAAGGTAGGTTATCTCAGTTATTTGTTTCTGGGGTGATAAACTCAAGGGGATATATTGTTGAAGGAAAAATGATTGATACCTGTGGTTTTATTAAAATTTAGTACTTAGGGGATAACACATAAAATGGAAAGGCAGAAAAATTAGAATGTCAAACAAATGATGGGAATATATGTTAATGTACATAAGGAAAGACACATAGATATAAATATGTCAGGAAACTTGTACCTCTTTATTAAAGAAGTTGAACCTAAAAACTTTTATGACTAATTTTTAAAAATTGAATTTAAAAAATAATTTGCATAGCAGAATTGTGTAGTTTTTTCATCAATCTTTAACTTTGTCTCCATTTATTTCCTCTGAATCTAAAATCAATAGTCTTTCCAAGTAGTTCCTCTTTTAAAAATTACTATCATCTTTCTGTGGCAATTCAGGGAACATTGAAGAGGTCAGTGACTATAATTAAGGATTCCTCTCCGTTTTTAGCACACTATGCCTCTGTTTTCCTTTCCTGTGTACAGAAGGGGATAAAGTAAAATAAAGCTGAAGCCACAGAAGTAATAATTTTGACTTTATTCACTGCTAATTTCCCCCCAAATTTCTATTTTTTGCAGATCTTCCTCATCTTTCTCATTTCTTTATCAACTTATTTCTTTTACTTTAGTATTGCCTGAAGAGAAAAGGTCCCTTACACTTTCTCTTACCCTTGCAACCAAAACCACTTCCTTATAAACTGATGTAACCTTCCTGAGAGACCTACAATAACTTTTAGCGGTTTGACAATGACTCATCAAAGGTTAGGATAGTGACTTAAAACTTTTTCTTGTATAAATGCCTTCTTTATTTCTTGAATCAGAACAACTCTGGTAAATGAGAAAATAAAAATCACTCACTGTGAGATGATCATTCTTAATTATGTATATCAAGCTGAATCATCATCTAGTGTTGGTTCTAAATAAGCCACATAATTTCCCCACAGCACCTCCAAATTACACAAATAACTGTCCTCTTCATTTGCCTACCAAAGGCAACAGTACATCCCAAACAGAGTTGCCTGTAGTCATTCTGCATTGATAGGGATTTTGTGTCCAGCATTTTGTGGCGGTGACAAAGATACTTCTCATTTTGGGGGTGGGGGTGCTTAGGCTAGACTGAATTTCAATTTAAGAGTATAAGATCAAGATGAAACATTTGCTCAAATCTGCCTTACTGAAGTTGGATGAAAGTGAAGCCATTATTAGGTGTACCATCTGGTCTTCTGATCCCAAGGTCACACTTAGAATGTTACAGTCTCTGAAGCTTAATGACTTTTTTTTTTTTTTTACCAATTTCATGTAGTAGCTTAAGTTTTTCACAGCATGATCTCAATTAATTCCCACAGCTCACTGTGGAGGTGAAGATGAAAATGCTATAAATTTCTGCAATGACTACAATGTCCTGTCATTGGTCAGTTATTTGCATAATCACCAAAACTTTGCCTGTAGTTTCAAGGGGTGCAGGTACCTCCCAAATTGTCTGTGGTATGCAGATAGATGCAGAGGCCCCTGCTCTAGTAGGTCATGTGGAGGATGTTGCTGAGCAAGCCACACATAATTGAGACCAAAAGCATGTACCTGTCCAGCAGAATTGTCTGTTCCTGTTCAGAAAAACAGTCCTAGAAGTAGGCATGTTGATGAAATGACCTGGTGTTGGAGAAGGTGGACCAATAGGCACACACTTACCATTAAGACTGCAAACAAAAGTAAACTTTGGGACACTCAGGCAATGTATTATTAGTGTGGTGATGCATTAATTAATATCTTAATTGACTTTTTAGAGTTCCACTGTATTAGATTTTCTTATCTGATTCTTATCCTATGCTCCATATAGGATAAGCTACAACTTATTTCCCTGATATTTAAATTGTTCCCAATTTTACACTGTTATAAAAAATGCTTAATGACCATCTGTATAAATATTTATTTGTGAATTTGACCTATTATGTCCTTGAGATAAATTCCCATGGATGGAATTGCTGAGTCAAACTTTAAAACATGCATATATAATGTCAGCTGACTATCTAAAACATTGCATACTGTAATTATAAACCAATTTCCTATGTTCTTTTAGTATTTTAACTACAATGCATTTTTTTACATTAGATATTTGCTGCATCTGAATTTTATCTTGGTGCTAGAGATCTGTTGTTTCTATTTTTCAAAATGACTCGGTCAATTTTTCCAAATTATATTGTCTAATGGACTACCTTTGTCATATATCAAATATTCACGAATGAATGAGTTTGCTTTTGAAAGCTGTACTACTGAACTTTCTGTTAATTATTTTATCATGATTTTGTTTTCATACTTGTGGATTTTGATATCTAGTAGGACAAACACTACTTCATTATTCTGGCTGGCTACTTATTCATGTTTCTGAAAGGAGAATTTTGAAATTATTGCTTTCTCTTTATCAAAGAAAAAGCCTCTAGTTTTTTGAATTGGGATTTGAATAGAATTTACAATTTGATTTCAGGAGAACTACCATTTTTACAATATGGGGAACATGTTAACAAAGCAGAATTTTTCTACTTGTTCAGATAGAAATTGTTTAATTCTTCCCTAGAGTTTTATTGTAGTCTTCACATAGTCTTGTTAAACTTTATTCCTAAGAAATAAGAAATAGCTCTTTGTTCCTTGGAGTAAAGAGTAATAATTTTATGAATATTTAAAAATGTAGAGTCTTTTGTTTGCTATTATTAAAAGACTGTTCTCCACCCTGCCTCCTCCTCACATCTAGAGGGAACATCACCAATGTTCAGGAGTGGGTCCCATTGTCCCAGTAAATACGGAAATAAATCAACCAACCCTTTAGATTCCCCCAGAAGTACCAGCAATGAAAATATGCACTTATTTCAAAGTGCCCCTACCCTGTACCTGGAGTCAGTGTCCACATGTGGGACTAGAAACTCTGGGTAGTGGGGGCTGAGCAGTAGTAGCAGTGCTGGTTCCTTATTCTGGTCTTGACCTTGACACTGGGATTCTGAAAGTCAGCCTCTGTGTCCTGTGGGAAGCAATCAGGCCTCTCCCTGGAAGAGTCTTTTGTACATACTATGCAACAGAACAGGCACCAAGGGGAGCTTTTCTGGGGAACTAGGAAATCTCCCCAGGGCTCTGACTAAAGAAAGAACAACCTCTATAGCACACAAGAGAGCACAATGTCTTTCAGTTCTGACTTCTATCTCAGTCATTAAAAACAGGCTTTGAAAACAGCACCCTATCCACTATGCTTTAATAATCATCACTGAGACTTTAAAGTGATTAATAATGGAAGGTTTTGGTTTAAATGTTAAACATTAATGGTTTTGTTCTGCTCTTGAGAACTGGAGGCAGACAGTTAGAAATGGGTTCACAACATGCTTTGCCTTTGGGTCTGGGCTACAAAGGTGATTCAAGAGAGGCACCTGAGGTCAGCTGACACTTCTGTCCTGACCTACACCTTTCCTTGAGCCATGTGAACCTCACAGAAACTGCATTTTTGCTTTCCTATAAGATGAACAGATTTGTTAAAGAGGACTCTATTGTTAATTTTTTGTTTCCTTTGATGTAACATGACTACTCTGAGGCTCAGAAAGTCATATCCTTTGTCTTGATAACAATAGTTATTATCTCGCACTGAAATAACATTTTATATGCATTATTTTATTTAAAGTTTATAACTACCCTGACAGGTATGTACTAGTATTCCTATTTTAATATGAGGGTATTGAGGCTTACCAATGTTAAATAACTTTCCAAATACAGCCAGTTTGTAAGTGGTTGAAGTACCATTTCTTTGAATTTCTTTATCATGACAATTTTGAACTCTATCTGATGGCAAGAAAAGGTTTTCTATGTCTTTGTGACTGTTCTGGAGATTTGTTCTCTTTGCTTGATGTCATATTTCCTTGTGGGCTCAGGTTGCCTTTTTGTGTGTGTATATGTGTGTGTGTGTGTGTGTGTGTTTTGTCTCCCTATTATTTGTTTTCTGAATGTTAAAGTTGCAGACCTTTCATTTTTCAATAGATGGCACTATATTTCAGGAGAAGTAATTTATAGCTGGCACTTCTGGGGGTAGTAGAGTCTTGAAGGGTCTGACACTGGTGGAACTGGTGAGCATGTGCAAGGTTCATGCCAGTGCTAGTACTCCTAGTCCATCACCAGGTTGGACTTTTGGTATAGTCCAGGTATGTTCTAAACAGGGGTTCTGTATCTGCTTGGTCCCTGTATCTGCCCACTTTTGGAAGAAATGAGTGGGGGCAGTTTCTAAACTTTTTGTTTTTCACTGGGGGATCTGTTTGCTGTTTGATTGTCGGTAGTACCCTTGCCAGTTTCACCCTCTCATCATGGCTGAGAATTGTGGCTTCTACCACTGTGGAAATCCCAACTCATGCTTTTGTTTCCCTGTGCTAATTTTTTCAGTGTCTCCTCTGTCTTGAGTACTGATCCCCATTGATTGTGAGCTACTCCTGTTTCACCCCATATCACGGGCCCTTCTTAGTCCAGTACCTATCTTGACTTATCTCAATATGTTCTCCCCAGAGTGAACCAGGGTACTTCCTCGGACATCATCTTCTCTGAGCCTTAGGCTATGTGAATTTAAAAAAAAACGCCTTGTAATTTGCCAATACTTACCTGGTGACTATATATTTAGATAAATACATATAAAAATTGAGGGTGGTGGTTAGAAGCTCTGGGCCAGATATGAACAAGAGGACAAGTAGGAAAGCTCTAAGAAGCAAGCTTGCTGTTCATTCGCACCTGCTCTGACTATATGAGCATGTACTTGTGCTTTTGGACGGTGATTGCTATGAAAGCATACTGGGTTCAAGCAGTCTACTCTCTCTTCTGTCACAGGGAGAATTTTCTGGTAGATGCCAGTAGCTGAGTTAAACCAGAGGTCTGTGAAGAGTTCCTCAACTATTCCAAAACTCACTCTCTGGTACCATTGTTTATTTTGCTTACATTTTTATTTTCAAGACATGTAGAATCTGTGATTTGTATTCTGGTGTGAATATGATTTACATTTACAGATTCAGGTTTGTTTTTGCTTTTGTTTTGCTTCTAGATATGTCATTTGGCCTGCATTTTTTCCACAACTGTAAGCAAAAGGACATTATAGATTTGTTAGAGATTTTAGAAAAAAGTTTAATTGACTAAGTAGAGTCAAGATTATTCTTTAAAATAAATTTTCTTGGAAAATGAAAAATGGTTATTTACCCTTAGAATCTATTTTTAAAATAAATTCTACTTTAATACCAAGAATTGATAAAGGATGTTGATGTTCCTCCCTTTTCACTAAAAAAAAATCAAGGTCTAGACCAGCTGTGTGTGTAGGTGAATAGGTAAAGTCTTTCTCACTCCTTATCCCAGTCAAACTTCTTGAGAGAGCAGTCCATATTTACTGTCCTTTTCTCACTTCTTAATCTTTCTGAGCTTTCTCATGATGAACATTATTGCTCTAGCTTCTCATTGTCTGTCTCTATGCATTCCTACAGTTTTGTCAACCACATAACTGTTGTATTGCTCCAGACCTCAGCTCAGCCCCTGATACGGCTTCCTGCACAACACACCGATTCTCCAACCTTTCACATACTCTCTGCTTTTGTTTGAGTTGTTCCCTTGATCTGGCATGACCTTCCTTCATTTTTCCACCCCAAAATCTTATCTTTTGTGCCAGCTCAACAGTCCCTTCTTGGAGAATCTTCACTGGTCACTGTCTCTCATCTCCAAAGGCAGTGTCTTCCCCATTCTGTGTTCCCATGCCTGTGAAGAACTACTGTATGTTACCATCATCATGATATCCAATCTGTCTCTTTCATTAGACTGTGCACTTTTGCATGTATATTACCTAACAAAGTACTGGAACAGAGTGGATGCCTAGCACATGTTGACTGAATAATGAGCAAATGATTCTTTGTGGGGATTTGAAAGGGGATTTAAACCCCACAATGTTGCTGGGGACACATTTGTGGATAGGAATAGTGAAGTGCCACATGCACTTAAAACATGCATCCTAAAATCTCCTCTCCACCCAGTTAGCACTCTGATTCTCTTTCAGGTCTATACAGGGGATGGACCAAGAGTTTTTTATCCCAGTTCTGTTTCTGATTCACTGTAGCCCTTTAAATTACTCACATCCTGTCTACAATGACATTATCTGGTTTATGAAAGCAGGGACCCCGTGAGGGGTAACAACTGAGAGCTTATAAGAGATTTCAGAACATCACGAACTGTGTAAATACTGAATATTTTTATGAATCAGTCAAGTGAGTGAGTGAATGAAAATTGCTAAGCTTTTTCTGATTGCAAACTACTTTATTTGTCAAATTAAAAAAGTATTAAAGCCACCCTAAAGGGAGAGTATTGATATTCACTCTTCCTTATGAATAATTTCTTATGAAGTATAGCCTATAAAACAGGAAGCCAGAATTCTGGAAGATGGGTAGCAGGGTGAAAGATGAGGCCATTTCTCTCCTGTCTAATTCCCCTTTTTGGTGTATTAAAGTACGTGTTCACTAAAAGAAATGTGCATAAATTATTAGTACCCGAAGGCAGTTCCCGTGAAAGGATAAGAATTTATTAGTGTTGCAGTGATGTTCTTTTCCAAGAGGTGCTGTGTGAATTGCAGGTCCTTGTGAATATTTACCCCTTTATTTCTCTGCTGGGAGGAGGGGTATTAAATTCAACATCATTTCTTAGCATCTTAGCGGCACCCAAGAGGAAGAAGACCCTCATTTTCTCCTCCCATTAAGCTAAGATGGGCAGTGAATACTGCTCCAGCCCTGGCCTTCTCCACAAAAGGTACTCACTGATCAGAAATTATTAGTGGTTTCATCTCATGACCAGAGGAGTGAAGCAATGCTAAATGCCAATTAGTTTGTTATATAAACATGTAGCCTCCCAGCAGGCAGTCAGTCGAATGCTCATGTAGGGACTGACTGAAAAATGACAGGCAGTGTGGGGAATAAGACTCCTATTTTTAGAATGATGCTTTTAGGCTTAACAGTGAGACCTTTGATGTTGTGCCGTCTTGCTTCTGCTTTCCTAATAGTGCCCCACATGCTACCTAAGACTTGGGTTTCCTTTTACTTTTTCAACTGAGGGGGCAAAATGGCACCTTGAAAGTGGGACTCTTTGTCTCTGTCAGACTAGAGGACATGGATGATAGATTCCTCCCTTTCTAATCTCCTAGGTGTTTAGAGGTTCTCTTTGTTCTTGCAAGTATGCTGAGGACCCTTGTGAGGGAAAGTCTATGCTGGTGGCTCGGCAGTGCTGGAGAGAGTAAGGGAGCAGTTTTGCCAAGTAAGACTGTAGGGTCACTGCAACAGGTCTCGAACCCTGAGTGTATGCAGTTTTTATCAATGGGATTGAATTTTGTTCTCTTCTATGGAGCCCAGTTTGGGCTAAATGTCTTCCTATAATGCTGAAAAGGAGATAAAAAGCTGTATTTAGACCAAAAAACCAAATGTTCATAAATAGCCCCATAAATAAAATATGCATAGTGCATGACTATTGATGTGCATGCATGTTGGTGTTATATACACAAATGTACACATGCAAACATGTATTACATATTACATTACATATTACATATTACATGTAATTTGTATGTATATTTTCATATTCTCAAGATACTGAAGTATCTTGAGATAACCCTTCTCCGATTATGTTTTTCCTGGTCCACATGGGACTTAAACCTCTTTAAAAAAAAGTTCTTGCTTTCAAGGACTATCAAACAGGGGAAAAGAAATTCTTTTTAGGTTATAGTAGAACATATGAGATAAAAACTGGGAAAACTCACTGGAAATTTTTACTCAATATATATTTCACTTTAAATTGTGAAAAGTAGCTGGGAATGGTGGTTCGTGCCTCTAAGCTTCAGCCTATGAAACGGCTGGGACTAGGGATTGTGGTTCGAGTCCCACTTGGGGCAACACAGCGAGACATAGTCCCCAAAAATAGCTGGGCGTGGTGGTGCATGCCTGTAATCCCAGCTACCTGGGAAGCTGAGGCTGGGGATTTCTTGAGTCCATGGTACCCTGGGCAACGTGAGCCTGTGGGTCCATGAGCAAAAATAGCAAGACCTAGCCTCAAAAATAAATAAATAAATTGTGAAAAATATTTTGGAAAAGCATTTTTAACATATTGAATCTGGAGAACCTGAGTTTGGTCCTCTAGCCAGCTAATGTGAATACATTTAGGGATCTATCTATTGACATATTAAGTGGGTTCAAGGTTGGGACAGTCAGATCCTAATGAATTCCAAGAGACTCCCCAAACCCTTTATTCCCAATCTCTGGCTAAATGCCTGCACATCTGTAGATCCCCCTACTAGGACTAGCTCCAAGCATATTTTTGAGTTGACTATCCCTCCCTTGAAAGATACCATATATAATTTTGTACACCTAAAGATAAAGCAATATAAAGATCAATATAAAGTTCAAGGAAGCACTGAAAATTGATTTCACATTTTTAGGATGTTTAAGAATCTCTATAATTGCTTCAGAATCTCTATAACTTTGTCAACTTATTTATATTCTATAGTTATGATAAAAGAAGATTGGTTCTCAAATTTAGTCTGTCCCCATATTTTAGCAGTAACTCTTTGCTCTGATAAAATTTGGGGACTTTTAATTTCTTTATAATTTCCAAAATTATAATAGTTTTCTTATGATAAGTTGCAAGCCTGAGCAACTCAGGTTAATTGTTTATATCATAAGCCTCACACTCGGGCAGAGCTATTCTAAGCACAAACATATTATACTTTGAAAGCCTTATGAAGAAATTAGGTATTGGATATAGCTGTAGTGGTTTTGAACTCTGCCTTTGAGACATGCCTTATAAGTTGGGCTGCAGGGTTGAGTAAAAGCCTCTGGTAACTGAATATGTTGAATATGTTGTACAGAACCTACCCAAGTACTGAGCTGTTAGCTGGACTGTCTTTTGAAAGGTCAGGTAATGATTTTTAGCAAGGTGAGAAGAGATATAGTCATTCTTTCCTACTTTAAATCTATAAATTAATAATTGAAAGACCTGAATACATGCACACACATGTACACACACTCACATCATGGATAACAAATAGAAGCACTCTCCATGGAAATGCCAGTTGACAGAGACCATCCTGAGAACTGTGAAGCAGTAAAGGAAAAAAGTGTAGTAGTTATTAGTGATATTCACTAAGGATGTGGGGAGTGATAGGGGTTGAGGGTGAGTAGTTACACAAATTCAAGGGCTCTTCTTGTAGGACAAAGCTAAAGTGACTTGAAAGAATCAACTGTCATGATGACTTAGGTTTCAAATGTGTCAAGTGCTTTTTTAACTGCACCAGGCATTCAGTATGTAACAATAGCACCATCAAAACATTCAAAGTTCAACTAGAATTTGTGTAGTGAGTATAAAACAAGTGACTTAATTTAAGGCAGGAAATGGGGAAGAAAATTAGTGAGTTCATTTTAAACCATGTATGGCACAATTAACATTAAGTCAAATTCTCATATTATTCCTAAACCTATATTAGCCATGTTTCATGATTTCCCATTACTAACTTAAATGTTTTACAAATCTTATTCTTCATAAACATAGAAAGTAAACATTGTAATTGGGTAAAGATATGCTTTGTAGTAAAATAATTTTTTTAAGTGGGCTCTTTTTGCATTAGATAGTAAGAAAGAAATCTGACTTTTGAAAGAAAACAGGGAAGTCTGATTTATGTTCTTTGAGAACTTCTTTTTAATTGTTTAGTTCACTAGGCCATAAATTCAACTTCCTTATCAGCACAGAGCAAGCTATTTTCTAGCACAGTATTGGGAATAAACAAAAGCACTTTAAGTCCAAGTGATTTGCTTCATAGTTTCCCTTTAATTAAAGCTGAGTCACCTCCTAAATTGAGGCTCATGTTTCCGATTTTGTATTTTTTTAGAGAAGAGCTGATATTATTCTATTTGTCCCATAGGAAGACAAATAGCAAGATGCTTTCAGACAATGATTGTACCATTTAGAAATTGCATTTGGCTGCCAGTCACAGATATCTGACTGCAATGAGTTAAGCAAATTGGGTTATTCTCTGTCATGAGGAAGGATGGATGTTGCCTGTGTGTAGTGGCTCTAGGCCTCATCTGGGGCCAGGCTCCTTGTGACTTCATGCTTTTCCATCTTTGGATACATTGACTTCATACTAGTGATGCAACCTGTTAAACTTGTCTAATGGTGCAAGATGGAGCAAATTTCAGGAACCCTCCCATCTCCATTTCAGGGTCCCAGAATCACACCCTAATACTGACTATTCCAGACAACTCTCAGTCTCACTCTGTGACCCTCAGCCACTGGATGGGCTCTGTTAGACTCTGGCACAGCTCACTCTGGGTCCCCTCCTGCCCTGTGCACTGCAGCCCTGGTCATAAGGCTTTCCCATTACCTCCAAGGTAGAGGTACTGCAGAGTTTTCTAATACCAGGCACATTTAATCTGGAAGTGCAGGTGAGATATTACCTTCTTTGCTGAAGCTTTGGCTAAGGGGAAAGGAGAACTGTGGGGTCAGTTCTTTTCTCTTCTTTCCTACACCCTTGGGACTACAGTTTCGAGATGTTTTGATGACGGGGCCCCTCCTGAAGCCAGTTTCATTCCTGCCCAGGGATGTCCAGCTTGTGACACATCCTCACATTTGCTCTCTTCTCTGCTTACGTCTCCTCCTCCCACTCCAGTTTCACTGAGATGGCATTCCCTAATGAGTTAGTGATGCATACACTTTCGCCTCACACTCTGCTTTCTCAGGAACACAGCCTAAGACAGGACAGAACTTGGTGGTATGACCACATATGGTTGTGGAGGGGACTGAACAATGTGCTATTTGGTAACACTGGCTTTTCAAATAAGGTGATATTTCTCTTATGCTAAGGAGGTATGGGTGAAGTCTCTACCGTAGTGACCTGGCATATAAAGAGAATAAATGGAGTGGTGACAGAAGGTGACTAGGGCAGGGCCACAGGTAGGAGTCTCTGCAGTTGGCTTAGTCTCTTCAACTGTAGGCTAAGACATTCCATCAACAGCATTTAGTTAAACTGGAAATATGCTGCCCTTGGGACTACAACATGGTACAAAGTCAAGGTGAGACAAACTGTAGCAGCTGAAACTTTTTCCCCTCAGCCTAGAAGAGCCATGTTGACTAGATTCAGCTATAGTTACAGTCTCCTGTGACATGGTGTCTTGCAGGCTGAGTGGCCTCTGGAGGTCTAGGCCCTGTTACTGTGAAATGACTCAAGAGGCTGTGGAAAGTGGGAAGTAGTGGTGGCTGGTGAAAGGGAAGTAAGGTAGTGATGAAAATAGAAGTTAAGGGTGCAAGGTGATTCAAGATTTAAAAAGATGCTACCGTTGTGAACTAGGCTATTGGTACTGCGGCAAGAACTGGTTAAGAAGAAACTAAAATATTTGAAGTTGAACAAACAAAATGGGGTCTTGTGCAGGTCTTTAGAGATGGAAAATGAGAGCAAGGCAGTGGGAGTTTGCTCTATGTGGAAGTTTTCCCTGGTTACTCACTCATGGGTTGACATTTGGAGAGGTTTGCAGATGCAATGGTTTGATTCTTTTGGATTCAACCATTTCTTCCCTAATTTTGAAATTTACTTGGAAAATAAAATATCTGGTGAACTTCATTCCTTAAACATAATACTGGTTCGTTAATGCTTAAACAAGAGTTAGTTGACAACTGCTGAAGAAAATAGAACAGTGGATTGTGGGGGTATGGTGAGTATAGGGGTGAGATTATGCAGAAAGAACTACAGGTCCCCAAATGAGGATAATACAGAAATCGCCAGAAATGTCTGGCTCAGATCCCCAAGGTTTAATTCCAGCTCTGAACATCCCCAGAATGCTAGAAATACCAGAAAAAGTACAAATCATGCCACTTATCCCACAGATCATTAGTGTAAAACCTTTTGCCACCCAAGGGGTTCAACAAAATAATAATGCCAGGCCAGACTGATCAAAATACAATTTAACTAGGTGCTTTTCAAAGTGTAGGGATAAAAAACAAAAACTTTTGGCTGCAAGGAACAGAAAATTCTAAATCTGTACTCTTAAGTAACATGACCACTTCTAGGGCTGGTGAGAAACTCAACAGCATCTTCAAGAATCATAGTATTTTCTTTTCATTCATCTGCACTCTGCCATTTTCAGTGTGCCAGCTGATCTTCCCTTCTGCTCCTGCAGGGACTGCTGTGGGTCTAAGCATGCAAGGGCCACACAGTAATGTCTGAGGAAATTCTGATTATTTCATCAAGGAAACTGTTTTGGGGAGCCCTTTGGCAACTTCCTCTCATATCTCATAGACCAGAATTGCCCCCACCCAAGCCACATACTGGAGGACAAAAGGAACATGGCTGGATTGTCTTAAACCTATCATAACGATACTCCTTAGGCTGGGACAATGCCTACTTCTGGAAGCTGTGTGGAGTTATGGAAATGTTCAGTGCCTCTGGAACACCTCATAGGTTGGTTGTGATAAATAAGTAAGATACTGGGATTGAAGAATGTACAGCAAATATTCAGTGAGTAGTCACTCTGATTGTGGAGTTTCCATTTCTAGCTTCAGTTCTACAACTTGACTCTCTCCGGCCATGGATGAAAGTACCAGGGAGAGGATCACAGCTGCAGTGCCCCTGGCTCTCAGGAAATGTTCTTTCTGTGTTTAGTACTAAAGATCGATCCTGGCTCCTGTGTCAAAGTGGTAGCCTATCTGTCTCCTTGTACGAATTCAGGACATTTCACAATGCTGGTATGATAGTTATCTTCTTCTTAGTTTCTCTCTGACTGATGATACACAGGTTGCAGAATCTGGAAAGAAAGTGCATGGAGGATTAAGCACATAAGGCCCTTGGATACTTTTCAAAGTAAAAGGAACACTCTCCAGGGCCTCCATGACCTGATGGCTGTGGGTCTCCCAAGCTGGCCTGGCTGATGCTAACCCTTCCCATTAGGACTAAATTCAGGACAGGGCCTCTGATTATAGGTCTGTCTGCCCAGTTACTGCCTCTGGCATCCCCAGATCATGTTAGATAGTAGTCTGATGGGTGAAGCCGGGGTTTTTGGGTCAGAGCTTAACCTGCATTTAAATACTGACTCAGTTTATTTTTTCACCCAGAAAGTAGATGCTATGGACTCAACGTTTGAATTTGAGTTCCTAGGTTGAAACCCCCATCTCTACTGTGATGATATTTAGGAATGGGATCTGCTATGGACTGAATATTTGTGTCCACCCTTAAATCTTATGTTGAAATCCTAATCCTTCAAGTGATACTTGGAGATGGGACAGTTAGGAAATGAATAAGTCATGGTGTACAACCCTTACAAATGGCACAGATATCTTTACACACAAGTCTTCAGAGAGTTCCCTCACCCCTTCTGCCATGTATTTGAGGGCACCATGAGAAGATGGGGCAGAACTTAGAAATTGATCCTTATTAAATACCACAGATGGTATCAGATGTGGTACAGATGTGGTATCTGTTGGTATCAGATACCAAATTTTGGCCTTGTCAACCTCCAAAGCTGTAGGAAATAAATCTTTGCAGCTGATAAGCAGTTTGTCTGTGGTATTCTCTTATACCAGCCTCATGAACTAAGCCAGGCTTTTTTTGGGGGGTCATTAGTCTTGAAGGCCAGTGTCTTTTTAAGAACAGGAAGAGACCAGACCTTGCTCTCTGCCATGTGAGGATATGATGAAAAGATGGTGGTGGATGAGCCAGGAAACAGGCTCTCACATGACACAGAGCTTGCCTGCACCCTGATCTTGAACTTCCAAGGTTCAAAAACTTTGAGAACTTTGAGAAATAAATGCTTGTTGTTTAAATCATATGATATTCTCATATAGCAGCCTGAACGAACATAGACTGTAAGTTTAACAGCTATCTTGCAGAGATATGTAAAATACTTATCACAGAAGGTACATTCAATCAGTGATAGCTGCTGTTAGTAGTAAACTAGGCTCATCTTTGTGCATGTGTATATTTTTAAGAGATTCATTTAGTTCAATTTATATTAGGTATAATTCACTCATTTTAGGCATATGGTTTGAGGAGTTAGGACAAATGTATGTACATGTTATCACTGTAATCAAGTTGTAGAGCATTTCTGATCATGGGCCACCCCCCCCCATGACTTTCATTGTTCCTCTTTGCAGCTAATCTTTGAACCCCATTCCCAGCCTCAAGTAACCACTGATTATACTTTTTTTTTCATTTTCTAGAATTACATAAAAATGGAATCATAAGCTAAAATCATTTAGGTCAGGCTTATTTCTTCTTGCGTTGTGTTTGAGATCTCTTTATACTGTTTGTCTATTAGTAGTTACTTCTGAGTACAGAATAGAAATCCATTTACCAGTTGATGGATATTGGGATGTTTCCAGTTTTGGGTTATAACTGATGATGCTGCCACTGTCATTTGTGTATGCTGTATGCACATAAGCTTTCATTTCTCTTGGGTAGACATCTAAGAATGGAATTGCTAGGTCATATGGTATGTTTAAGTTTATCACAAACTACCAACTGTCTAAGTAGCTGTACCAATTTGCATTTCCACTAACAATGAATTTAATTTATAGCTATTTTAACTCCTCATCATTACTTTGTTTTCTTTCCTTATAATTTTAACTTTTCTAATGTGTGAATGGAGATAATATACCATAGTTTTAAATTTTTTCCTTTCTTCATTAACTAGTATGGTAAACATTAGTTTATCTTCTTTTGTGACACATCCAATCTTTTATCAGTTTTTTAAATTGCAGTTTTCCTCTTTATTGCCCTGCTCTAGCACTTGAGCTATTCTGAATTCAAGTTGTTTGCCAAATAAATGTTTTACAAAAGTTCAGTCCCATTTTATATTTTCATTTTTTAATGATATCCAAAAAGGGCTAATTATTTCTTTATATCTATATGTACACTATATGCATATGTCTGCTATAAGTAATCTTTGCCTTGCTCTAGTTGACAAAATTTCCCCCTACTTCAGCTTTTGTATTTGATCCAATTTAGGTTAATTTTTATGAAAGATGTGAGAAAAGAACTCAGGCTTATTTTCCTCCCATGTTGATGGTAACTGACTCCAGCACTATATGTTAAAATCTTGTTCTTTCCCTGTTGAATTTAACTTTGTTCTTTGTAAAAAAAAAAAAAAAAAAAAAACCAAAAATCAACTGGTCATATGAATCTGTTTTTGTACTTTCTATCCTCTTCCATTGTTTTTTATGCCTGTATTTAATGCCAACACCACTCTATCTTGATTAAGACAGAGAAGGGTTTTCTAATTAAGTTTTTTTCTTTTAATCAAGGTAGCATTGCTTTACAGAACTACCTGTGTTTTAGGGCTATAGGCTCACACCTCTTCAGCTGTATGTTCTCATTCAGTGCACACTACCACAATCTGATAATGCTCCTGGAAGTGTCACTGGGCTCCATCCACCCTTCAACATCTTATTCCCTACCTTACTCCTCCTGTCCCCTTGGATCTGCAGTCAGATTTCAAAGGTTTGTTTGTTTTGATTTTGTCTGTTCTTCTGCTTATTTCTTTGTATTCCATATGTAGGTGGAAACAGATATTATTTGTCTTTCTTCTGAAGTATTTTGCTTAGCATTTTGATTCATGTGCCTTTTAGTAAGTTTGAGAATAGACAGTTAAAGTTTTCTAACTATTCTTTAAAAATATCTGGTTATTCCTGACCATTTGCAGTCCTAAATACATTTTAGGTATAGCTTGTAATTGTCTCCAAAAAAAGTCTGCTAGGCATTTTGGACTAAAACTAGCACTGAGTCTGTAGGTCAATTTGAGAGAACTGCTGTCTTAACAAGATTGACTCTTCCAATACACAAATAGGGTATATTTTCCAGTTTGGTTAGTTTTATAGTTTTTTAAAATAAATTTATTTATTTATATGTACATTTTACATCCTTGTATTCCCCAGGGATCACCCACCACCTTCCCTCCCTGA
The DNA here is from genome assembly GCA_004024945.1 of Uropsilus gracilis. Taxonomy (NCBI): domain Eukaryota; kingdom Metazoa; phylum Chordata; class Mammalia; order Eulipotyphla; family Talpidae; genus Uropsilus; species Uropsilus gracilis. The sequence continues at coordinate 14,440 of PVHY01007034.1, read as the reverse complement.
CCACTCCCTACCATCTCTCCCTACCCCTCAGTTGTGTACTTTAGTTTGGTTGTTAGTGTGTTTTGACTTTTCCTCCTGGTCTTTTGTTTGTTTTACCTATATCCCATAGTTAGTGAGACCATTTGGTTTCTGTCATTTTCTTTCTGACTTATTTCTGTTAATATGATTTCTTCTAGGTCCATCAATGTTATCTCAAATTCATCAAATTTGTCATTTTTAATTGATGAGTAATATTCCATTGTGTATATATACCACATCTTTTTCACCCATTCATCTGTCTTGGGACATTTGGGTTGTTTCAATGTCCTTGCAATTATAAATAGTGCTGCAGTAAACATCGAAGTGCAGGTGTCCTTTTGTATAAGTATCGAGGTCTCATTTGGGTAGATTCCCAGAAGAGCGATTGCTGGGTCAAATGGTAGTTCCATTTTCAGTAGTTTGAGGCTCCTCCACACAGCTTTTCATAGTGACTAGACCAATTTACATTCCACCATTTTCTCTCTACATCCATGCCAGCACTTGTTGCCCATTTTTTTGATGTGGGCCACTCTTACTGGTGTAAGGTGATATCTCATTGTAGTTTTAATTTGCATTTCCCTACTTGCTGGTGATGTTTAGCATTTTTTCATGTGTTTGTTGGCCATTTGTATTTCATTTTTGCAGAAGAGTCTTTTTAGTTCTTCTCCCTATTTTAACTTGGCTTTTTTCTTTTTTTTTTTTTTGTTGTGTGAGTTCTTTGTGTATCTTTGTTATAAGACCCTTACCACTTGTATAGAGGGCAAAATTTTTTTCCCACTCAGTTGGGTTTTTTCCCTTTGTTTTGTTTTCTTCATTGTCTCTTTTGCTGTACTGAAGCTTTTTAGTTTGATGTAGTCCCAGCTGTTTATGTTTTCCTTCATTTTTTTTTTGCCATCTGTAGATGTGTCCAGAAATGGATTTCTGAATTGTAACTCATGGAGGCTTTTGCCCAAGTTTTCCTCTATGTATTTTATGGTATCAGGTCTTACTTCAAATCTTTTATCTATTTTGAGTTGGTTTTTGTACATGGTGTGAGAGAGGTATCTTGGTTTAGTTTTTTTGCGTATCTTAGTCCGGTTTTCCCAGCACCATTTATTGAAGAGGCTGTCAGTGTTCCAATATAAGTTTTTCACTCCTTTGTCAAAGATTAGTTGACTATACTTGTGTGGTTTTATTTCAGGGAACTCAATTCTACTCCATTGGTTTGAGTGTCTGTTTTTGTACCAGTACCGTGCTGTTTTAATTTGTTTTATCATTTTAATTTAAAGATATTGTGTATGCTTCACCAAATTTATTTCTAAGTACTTTATTTTCTGATGTTATAATAAATAGGGTTTTAAAAAAGAATTTGTTTTCCTATTGTTTGCTGCTAGTATGTGAAAATGAGTTGATTTTTATACTTTGATCTTAATTCTGCAACTTTAATAAATTTGTTTATTAGTTTTACAATCAACTTAGTAGATTCTTAGGAATTTTCTTTATACTGTATTTTTGGTTATTTGAAAATATTTATAGATTATTTTATCCTTTCCAGACATTATTTATTTATTTATTTATTTATTTTTCTTACCTATTATATTGACTAAGGCTTTCAGGAAGTCTTACCTACCTTAAGGGGAAGGTACTCCCTTGCTGTATTACTGATCTTAATTAGAAAAGTTTTTCAACATTAAAATGATTTCAGTTATTTCATAAACTTTTTGTCAGGTTGAGGAAATATTTAATTTTGTTAAATATATTTTCTGCATCTATTGAAATGATCGTAAGGTCATCTCATCACCATGTTAACAATTAATACTTTATCAATTAGTTCATTGATTTTTCATATATTAAATCAGCCTAGCATTCTTGAAGTAAAACTTACTTGAATTTAATATATTATTCTTTGTATATATATGCATATAATATACTTGATTTTAATATATATACTGGATTATATATACATATATATATACTTAATAAATATATACTGTGGAATGTGGAAGCAGGTAGAGAGAAGGAGCTTCAGATAAGAGGAACATCTGTCTCTCTAGCTCCCTCTGGCACACTAGAGGATGGGAAACAGCACGTCTCTCATCTATAACCTAGCTTTCTAACCTCTTTGGAATGTCCCAAGAGACATATGACCTATTAGTAAATGACTATTGCCTCCAAATTCTCCTCTTATCATGCATCCCCACATCTTCCCTGCTACATGTCATGTACGCTTTGCTACTTCATTACATCTTTTTAACATTTCCTTGCTGGGGCATATAAGGAGCATCACAATTTCATTAAAGTTGGACCTGGACATGCTTCCCAGGATCCCCGTTCTGTGGGCTAGCCTCACAGATCGCTATCAATCTCTTCTGTCTCAATTTCTTCTTCATTCCATATGTGTCCTCTAACAATATACTTGATTTTAATATATATACTTGATTTTAATATATTATTCTTTGTGTTTATATATATAAGAATTAGATTTGTTAATATAATTTTAAAGGACTTATATGTTTATATTCTCAAGTAATACTGATTTCTTTTGATATTCTGGAGTGTTTTTGGTATTAGTAAACTGGGCTCATGAAATAAATAATGGCCTTCAAAGATATATCTATGCCTAAACTCCCAGAATTACTGAATGTCATTTTATATAAAGAATTTCTCTGATATGATTAATGTTTATGAAATAGTTCTTGGTTTATCTTAAGATGGTGCACTTAAGATGGTACACTTAAGATGGTAAGTGTAATCATAAGTGTCCTTTTAAGTAAAGAGATAGAGGGAGATCTTACAAGCTAGAATAACAAGTATATAGAAATACACAAGTAGAAGGAAACAGTGTGGCTGTCTAGGCATAGACTGAAGTAATGGCAGCCACAGGAAAAGGAGATTCTGGGCCACCAGAATCTGAGAAAAATCAAGAAAAGGTTTCTTCCCTAGTGTCTTTAGAGGAAATACAGCCCTGCTGATTTAACATTGATTTTGATTTGGTGATGCTGGTTTAAGATTCTGGCCTCCAGAAATATGAGGGAATAAATTTCTATTGTTTTAGGCCAGAAGTTTATAGTAACTTGCTATTCTAACAAAAATTAATTACAGATTGTTGTTCATCCTAAATTTCTAAGATAAGTGAGATCTTCTTTCAATGTTTAACTCTAAACCAGAGCATATCATGTCAATTTCTAAGGCCATAAAGATTTGTATGAAAATGATTTTGTGATCAAACTGATGACAATTGAAGTTAGTTAAAAAATAAAAGCAAAAAAGATAAATCTAATTTCTTCAAAAAATTCAAGTGGGGAAGACTGACAGATAATGCATAGAGTTAGAAGAGTAGGACAAGGGGATTATACCAGGTGCCCTGGAAGGAGAGCAGAGAATGACAAAGAGAGGGTTTCTGCCTGTGACTTTGTGTAGGAAGCCCTGGGTTTTAGAAGAGCAGGGACCTCACTAGGGCAAGAATGCTGGATGAACATCTCATGCCTTGAATAGCATTTATCATTGTCTTCCTGCTTCAGGCTACGGACTTGTCCTGACCTGGGAAGTGGCTTCTGCATCGTCTCTGCATCCCATCATCTAATGAACCTTTCCAAATAGACATTGTAATGATGAGTTGGCATAAACAGAACATTTCCTACTCTATATTAAACTGCAGTAGGAACTCAAAGACTTGGGTTCAAACTCTGGCTCAACACTAATTATGAGATTGGGATCCCTCCTGAAATGTTTCCTTAAAAGAAAAAAGAGGAAGCTATTATCTTCTTCATATGTTGTTTCTAAGACTGAATGAGGTGATATGAATAATGTGACTGGTATCATCACTGACCTCTGATTCTGTATTAATTCTCTAAAGCCACCTATAACACACTCCATATTTAATTGGAATTTACTTGCTATATTTGTTGGAAAAAAATATAAGTACCTAGAACATCAAACAATAAAATTCTGCTAGTGTGAAATATAACTGTTTACAGCTTTATACATTTGTACACACATTGTTATGTATGCACATATTGCAAATAGATGAAGTTTATATAATTCTCTTGAGGCAGATGTTTCGGTTGGCTGATGGTTATACACAAGTCCCAGATGTGTTCTGGTAAGTCAGCATGTGGAGATGAAGGGCTGTTTGCAGGATGCTATGATCATTTGAAATGTTAAAATAAAAAATACGGAGTATGTATTTTGTACATAGATCAAAAATAACTTAAGTAGTGTTTAAGAAAATAATTTTTGGGAATAAGCTACATATTCTTTTTATTAATCAGAAAGTGTAGAGAGTGTTGTTTGGTTTGGGAGTTTGGTAGAGCACCCATGTTCTTTGGTAGTGGAATTTGAGAATCTTTGGTCTGTTCAATTGGATGGTTTCTGTGCAAAGCAGATCTACATCATTTTTAACATGATGTAAGCTAACATCTTTGTAAATACAGAATCAGCCTTGGGACAGATAAGCCATTTTTGTAGACAGCCAATTTCTGAAATTGTAATGGGAGACTTGGTATAACATTCAGGAAATTATTAAGGGATATAAAAGACCCTATTCCTCTTACCTTTCCACCAAACAACATCATTTTTGAAAGGGGGATAAGTAATTCCATATTAAGGATCCCAATCTTAAAAATCTCCTAATTGCCTTCTTCCTCTGGGGACTGAAGAGAAGCTGAGACTCAAAAGTGTTGATTTTCATGGACAGCGTCTTCACTTTCTTTTATTTATTTTTAAGTTTTTGTTGATTGCATTTTTAAAAAATTCTCATGGAAGAACCCATAGTTTTCTATTTTTTGTCCTGGTTATTCTGCAACCATCCCAGTCTGGGTAGCACATTGGTTCTAGTAGGTTAAAGAAGAATGTTGGAGCCTTGGCATTATCTTCACAGGATTTTTAATACTGAACAGGAGAAAATGGCAAAGGAAAGACCACTTGAGTCACTTCACCTCCTCCCAGGGTGATGCCATGTTTTTATCCCCATCTTCCTAGGTATGTATATTAATCATGGGAGGGTACAGTTCCACAGGGTCTGGTCATAGGGACTAATGGAAGAAGGGTGTGAAAAACTCTTAAAACTCATCTATCCTACACTGGTTCAGCAACATCTAAAAGTCAACCTCAGGCTTGGCCAGTAGATGGAGGTGTTTTGTGTCCTCCCCTTTCTATTGTCTCTCTGAGGACAACACCTAGATAGAGCTTTTAAGGGGGTGAATCTGTGTGAGAGAGGTAATGTTCCATGGAAATACTTCCTAAGTAGAGGGGGTGAGTGGATCCTCTGGGACTGAAGACAGCTTCATTCTTCTGCAGAATGTCCTTCTGAAGTGTAACTCCCAACTCTATCCAGCCACACCTGGGACCTCCTCTCTCCCCACACATCCTTTGCTCCAGCCATATTGAATTCTTAATAACGGCACCATTACTTCAGGAGGAACTCCCAGAGCTGCAAAAGAGAAATGTTCTTGAACACATGTTATTGCACATGCCATTCCTTTTGCTTGAAATGTTCTTTATCCCAGTATCTATGGAAAGCTTCTGTTGATCCTTCATTCCCTCCTCAAGTCTCCCCTCTTCTATAAAGTTTTCTTCACTAGCCTAAAACTTCTTTCTCTGGACTCCAAGAGCACACTTAATTTCTCCATCATTGGACTTACCACATTATTTTGTAGCTTACCCTCACTTCTGTCTGCCTCCCTGGAGCACATTGTTGGCTGCCTACCTATCAAAATCTTTCCCCACCTCTTCTTTCTTACCGAAAGACACATGATATTGGCCAGTTATCCAGTTTCAAGGAAGACTGGGAGTCCTTCTCAGCCCACGGAGGGGGATTTTCATTAGCCTAGGTCAAGAATGGTGAATCTAGGCTGTTTGTAATTGGATTCAGCTTGAAGTGTGTGATGCAGTTCTGGCCATGGAAGGGGTATCAGTTGTAGGAAGACTCAGCTGCTAATCACCTGGGTTGCTACAAAGAAAACTCTGATTGTGTAGTCTAGGGTGGGGCCTGAATGCCTATTTCTAACAATCCTCCGGGCCTGGAAGATACACATACTGCCAGTCTGAGGATCACACTTTGAATAGCGGGTTGGAGGATTTCTAGGTTGAGTTTCCTTATGCTTAAAAAGACACATGAGAGAAGAGTAGGTTCTTTAATGTCTCTGAAATCAGCTGTGTGAAGTGTGTTGCCTGGAGCTGCCTCGGGCACCTGTGACCACCGAGGAGTGAGCTGGCAGTCTGGGGAAGGCACTGCAGAGTGGGAGGGTAGAAAACCTGAGACTGGTGCTGACTCTGTGAGATGCTGAATTATGCAAATCTTAAAACTGTCCAGCCTGTACATTTTACTGTTTATGTTCTGGAAGGTATTGCTTTATGAAATGGTTATGCCAATTGTGTATGTGTTTATATGTACTGGATCATGATATTAAGATCTAACTCTAGGTTATGGTCACAAAGCTTTGAAAAACACTGACCTGGCCAAAGGGCTGTCTTCCTGCACATGCGCTACAACCCCACAGGGAGCAACGTTGGGTGATGGCAGCACTTCAGGGTGTCAGGGCTCTATTACATCCCCTTCCCATTCTGCCTGTCTCCTATTACCAAGCTCCATGCCAGCAACCCAATCTAGGACCCATTCTTTTTATGAACCTTTCTGATGCTCCAAGGAAATGGCAGTTTGCAAACTCTTCATTGAGTTGCTTCCTGTACTTGGCACAGAGGTTTCGGAGTGACTCTCCAAGCTCTGCCCTCATGTTTCCCCTGAATTGCCAATACAGTCCACCCCTCTGCCCTACCATGTCCCTTCCTTTCTTCCCCACTTCCCCTCTGTCAGCGCAGAATGGCCTCTTGTTGCTGACTGGCTTCAGGCCAGACCACACAGATCACAGCCAAGGACTCTTTGACCCTAAGGTCCAGCTGCCTGTGCTTTGGTCAAGCAGAAAATAGACCAGAGTCAGCATTGAGGGTTTAAGGGACTTTAAACAGTTATTGGCCTAGAGTTTTGGATCTGATCTTGTTTTGCCTGCTTCAGGAATTACTGAGGAAAGGGCACAGGAATGAGAGGACTTTGATCCTAAGTCAGAGAAATCACTCTGGAGATGGTTGGGAGGTACTCCAGCCCTGTAAGCCCTAAGGAGGGATGTACCTGCTCTCTGTAGCTTTTCCTCTGCCCATATCCTCAACCCTACTTGCCATCCTCAGTTCCACTGGCTCTGCAGATCTGGAAGATGCTTGAGGTGCTGGCAGGAGAAACATTGGAACTTTCATTCCTCCTGTGCAAGCTTCTTCCACCTGCAGCCAGCAGTGTTCCAGCCAAAGCCAGCACTTTGCAGCATCCCACCTCTGAGCATTTCCCACATTGTACCCTTCACTTGGAATTGCTCCTAGACTTGAAGAAATGCTGTTCTTATGCCAAGGTAGGGTTCCCATACCACCCATGCTGTGAAATATCCCCCTCTCCCTTGCTAGCATTAGCCAGCATGCTTTCCTGGGGACTCCCAGAGTTCTGTTTATGCATTTATGGAGTACTTGCTACATTCTGCCTCATATTGTACTTGTTTTGATTTCTGTCTGCTGGCCTCTGTGTGCTTCTGAACTCCTTGCAACTGTGATTTTTTTCCCATCATTTCTTGGCAAACTATTGGGCCTGCAGCAGGTGCTACATACACTGTAAGATTGATGTGCTATTATTTTTGGAGTTAAAAGTGATTGGTGACATATATGGTCAATTACTTTTCCACAGGAGAGCCAAGACTATTCAGTGGGGGAAAGTGAAACAGGACAAACCCAGTGGACAGAGCTGATCCAGTTGGTGGGTTCTTACTCATGAGCTTAGGAATGCAGGACATGACCCAAAAGTGGATGACTGTAGAGAAACAAGAAGAACAGGATTTACTTACACAGGGAGTGAGAGAAGTGAGGGAGGGAAGGAAGGAGGAAGGGAAAGAGGAAGGAAGATGGAAAAAAGGAGGGAAAAGGGGGGAGAGAGAGAAGGAGAGGGAAAGGGGGGGAGAAAGAGAAAGAGAGTGAGAATGAATTTATAGGCTTATACATGACCAGATATGCTCTATCTCACCCCAGATAGCATTCACTGAGCAGAGACTGAGGTCTAAGCTGAGGCCAAATGTGGCATACTCATGGCTTCTCCACAAACACCCCTCCGATTCTCATCAGTGGTTTAACTGCCAAAGCCTCAGCTCTGCCCCATAATCTCCCACTCAGGGGGTGGAGTGAGGAAAGGTCCACCTTCTACCATCAAGTTGATTAAGAGGTGAGCTCCACCTGCTGCCTAAGAGTTTGCTTCTCACTGTTCTTACAAAATGATAGATGTTTCAACAATGGCTTTGGGAAAATGGATACCCACACCCAAGAGAATGGATTTGGGACCTTATCTTATACCATATGCAAAAATTAACCCAAAATGTATCAAAGACCTAAATATAAGAGTTAAAACTACTAAACTCTTTGAAGAAAGTGGAAAGTTTTATGACATTGATATGCTTTTTTGTGTTATGACACCAAAGCACAAGCACAAAAATTAAAAAGTAGATACATTGATTTTTGCCAAATTAATAATTTTGCATAACAAAGGATATTATCAAGTTTTAAAAAAAGCAACCATAAACTGGGAGAAAAAATTTGAAAATCATCTATATGATAACATAAACTCCTATAACTCAACAACAAAAGTAAAAATAATGTGATTTAAAAATGGACAAAGGAATTTAATAGGAATTTCAGCAAAGAAGATATATAAATGGCCATCAAGCACATGACAGTATTCTCAGTATCACTCCTTGCTAGGGAAATGCAAATCAAATTACAATGAGATACCATCTCACACACTTTAGCATGGCTATTATCAGAAAAACAGAAACTAAAAGAATTGTTGGTGCGTATATGGAGAAATTACAACCTCCGTACACTGCCGGTGGGAAGGTAGCTTGGCAGTGTTATTATAGGAAACTGTACAGGTTACTCAAAGATTAAAGATAAAATTACCATATGACCCAACATTTTCATTTGTGGACATTACTCAAAAGAAAGGAATGCAGGGACTTGAACAGATATTTGCATATACATGTTCAAAACATCATTACTCAAAATAGATTTAAGGTAGAAACAATCCAGATGTCTATCACAGGGGATTCAATAAGAATATATAAAATGGAATATTAGTCTTTAAAAGGAGGGATATTCTAGCACACGCTGGAACATGGATGAACCTTGATGACATTATGCTGTGTCAGATACAGAAATATGACAGACACAAAAGGACCAACACTGGGTGATTCTACTTATCTGAGGCACTTGAAATAGGCAAGTTCATAGCAAAAAGAGGTCACCAGGCTACCAGGGACTGGAGGGGGAAGAATGAAGAAGTTATTGTTTAATGAATATAGAGAATCAGTTTGGAAAGGTTCTGAAAATGAACAGAGGTAATACTAAATGCCACTGAACTGCCTTTTTAGAAAAGGTTGAAATGGCAAATTTAATCATTCAATTATAAAACAAAAACAAAACAGTCAATGAATTGCCAGTCTAGATTAGTAGCTGAAAGATCGTCTTTATCCTAGTGATAGACAATAAGAATCAGGAAATTTTCAAGACCTTAGAACCCTGGAAGACTGTGAGATACCTATGACATAGTCCTTTTTTCTCTCTGTTCTTGAAGTCTCCAGCATTTCTGCAGAGATATAGGAGGGTGCTACACACCCTACTTGTAGTTAAAGCCCTGTGGTTCTAGGGTACATTGGGGGTCCTGTACTTCCTAAGAGTCCCAACCTGCAGAAGGGACAGGAATTCCATAATGCTTATGTTTGGTTCTGAAATTAAGCTCTAGAAGAAAGCTGAGACCATGGTTCTACTTCCGGTCAGCTAGAACACATGCTCCTATTACCATGGGCTGCATCAGTGCTCACTTGGGGAGCATTATTGGTTGGGACACCAAGAGCTTCACATGGGAGGGCGATCTTTTATTTGGCAAATTCTACTCCCTGGAAGATTAATCTGATGCCAGAAAGTCCTGTGGAATGCTGAAATGCCCAGCTTTCAAGGACATTGACCCAGACCCATGATGTCAAGTTGGCAATTCTTCTTGACGAAGGACTGGTCTATGAATCCTAGTACTTGAACCAGTGAAGTAGTCAAAGTCTTGAAAACAACAAGAGCAACATTTTTTCCTTTTAAAAAGAAAATGCTCTTAGTGTCAACTACATGAAATAAATTTGTCCTTTTGTTGTTTTTAATCTATTATTTTTGGATGAACAATGGTTTTTGAATTGCCTTCACTTATTTTTAAATTGCAACACCCTCCTCACTTCCTTCCTAAATATGGTTAATGGAACTTCCCACTTCACAGACACCCTCTAACTTCTCAAGAACCTTTATCAGTTTATCAAGCCCCACGACGTCTCACTGACTGTGTAAGGGCTCCCTGAAACTAGAAACTTCTAGGACCATCACCCCAGATTCTGATGCAGCAGATCTGGGGGGTGAGATGCCGGGAGTTATATATTTTTTAAAACAACTGCATGGACATATATAATTACCCCAGGAGCTGTGATAGGATGTGGTGATTCTGTTGGCCAGGTTTGGGGACTACTGGCCTAAGTCAGAAGTCAGCCTAATTTGAGCCCCGCCCGCCAGCGGGCGGAGAGGCGGCTGCCTGCGGTCCATGGTGGGTCCTGGCGTTCGGAGCTCCCTTGCCAGCGGGGAGCAAGGGGCGTCAGGCCTCCTGGGTGAGTCCCCCATGTGGGGGAACGGGGTGGGGATGAAACCCCACCTGCTACTAAGTGGTCGCCGATTTACAGCGGCCTGGGCGGCACAGTGATACCCCCAGCCCCCGGAAGCCGGGGCACATGGACTGGCGAGCGGTCCTCGGGTCGGCCCGCCCTTCCGCGGGAAAGGGTGTGGGGGAGGGCCCCTCCATCTTTCTCTTACCTCTTACTCCAGCTAAACTTCAGAGCAACCAGAATATGTGCAACGTCAACCCCAACATAGAACGGGTGAGGGACCAGGCAAAAGTCCAGCCCACAGAGCGGAGCTGGACACAGCAGATGGACAACCAAGTGAACCAGTACAATTAAGACCAGAAAAACAACCATAGAGACATGATGTCACCATGTGCACTTCTACACTGTCCGGGCTAAAACCCGGGACTTTATTCTGGAGATATATTCAAGGAGAGCAACACACCCTCCCCTCATTAAGGGAGAGGAGAAGAAGACCAAAGAGGGGATAATGGGCCCCACACCAAAACTGCAAAAGAAAGCAGAGGAGATAACCTTCAAAGGCCACTCGTGCTGGGCACAGTGGCTCGTGCCAGTAAGCTTCACCCTATGAAGCGGGCTGGGGCTAGGGATCGCGGGTGGAGTCCCACCTGGGGCCTGTAACAAGCCCTAGTTCCAAAAATACAGCTGGGTGTGGTGGTGCATGCCTGTAATCCCAGCTACCTGGGAAACTGAGGCTGGGGATGGCTTGAGTCTGTGGTACCCCAGGCAACAAGAGCCTGTGGTTCCACAGGCAAAATTAGGGAGACCTAGTCTCAAAAAAAAAAAAAAAAAAAAAAAAAAGAAGAAGAAGCAACAGCCTGAACTCAGAGAAATTTATTGACCAAACACTGGCTGGAGGCAAGACCCCCAAAGCCCGACACCAGAGCCATCAGGAAAAGCAGCAAAGCAATAGAGATGAGATTGGATTGGAGAGGATGGCCTGCAGCAAGAAAACAATGACAGATCACTAATGAATATAATCTGGCCACCCAAGGCAAACTTAAGACTGAAAATCTAACACCAAGGTTCGCCTGGACCCAACAATGCAGTCTCTCACCCAGAGAAAAGACACTACCATAGGAAAGAGACTGATGGACTCAGCACAGCTAATAAACAACAAAAAGTGGGGTGTGAGAGAATGGAAGGAGCACCAGAGGGAGGGGGAAAAATATATAACAGAGAGGTTGTAACCTAAAGAACAAAATAAAATTGTATATATTAATTAAAAAAAAAAAGTCAGCCTAACCAGGTACAGTGCAAGGAATACAGAAGAAACAAGTCCCACAGAAAATTGTGGGTAGAGTTAGGTAATTATAGTCTAGTCTGTCAGTAGGTAAGCTAGGGTAACTTCAGATGCTGAAAAGTCCTCTGCATAAAATAGGATCATGTGAAGCAGAAACCGTGGAGGATGCTGAACTGGGATTCAGATAGATGCTTTGAGCAAGCAGGGACCAGAATGATGAAAAGAGGCAATCATTTGAGTCAAGGATGAGTTGGGTTGCAAGTAGAGGTAATGTTAAATAAATGCTGAGACTCTGGAGAAGAGGGAGCCTGGCAGGTTCATGGACTAATTATCTTGGTACAGGGATGGGCGAGTGGAGGAAGGTGAAATTACAAAGACAGTATCAGGCAGATAATATAGGTCCTCTAGTTATAGACTGCGGTAAGAGAGTTTGGGTTTTCTGACAATCATAATGAGAACCTTCTGAAAGATTTTAAGTACAGGAGTGACAAGATGTTATGTCTAAAGATCTCGTGATTGTTTTGTGAAGGATAGACTAGTGACACCAGAAGGCAGAGGACTGTTGGAGAAATCCAGGGGAGTTAATGGGGATTGGGTTCAGATTATGCCAATGGAGATGGGGAGAATGGTCAGACTGGGTGTCTGTCTTATAGGTAGATGCCTACTGGACATCCATGTCAAGAAGTTAGTAGGTGGTTGGATGTACATATTTGGATTTGATGAAAGAGTTCTAAGCTCGAGACAGTGACTAGAGTAAATATGGTCATTCAGGCTGTGAAATTGGTTGGGGTCATTTGGGAAGAGGATGTAGATGTCATATCGGGTCAAAAGGGGCAGAAGCCACCAACCAACAAGCCACAGGGGAAAAAAACTCTTAAAATGTGGCTTCTGCTGCCGAATTTTCTTCACCCATATGTAGCAGTTGCCACTCAAATGCAGTTCAACAACAGGGTTTTATTAACAAGGGAAACTAACCAGGAAAATGAAAAGTCCTTACTGCCACAAGTGGCCAGTTATCTTACCTCAGTCACCATTTTCAGTCCCAAAGCTCCCAAAGATACATATCCAAGATGGTGCCCTTTGCCCCGCCAAAATTGAGGCAGGCACTGCAAAGTCCAATCTTTCTCCAGCGTCTTCTCTTTGCTTCTTCTCTCTCCAGTGTTCCGTGCTGCTCTGCTTCTCTAAGCCTCTTCAAATTTCTTCCACAATTTCTGATGCACAACTCAGCTTTCCACATCCCTGGCCATCTCCAGGTTCCTGCTCACTAGGCCACCTTGTTGTGGTGCCGCACTTTCCACATCGGCTACTCTTCTGCCAGCCTCCATGGCTCCTTGCTACCACCAGCTCTCTTCTCCAGGGGGTTTCCCCTGGCAGGCCGTGGCCTATTCCCTCAGTCTGCTGTTCTTGTGTCCTTTTTTTCCTCTTCTTTCTTCCTATCTTTACTCCTTTCTTTTAGCTGCCTTTTGGCCCTTCTTGCTTCTTCTTGCACATCTTTCTCTCTGACCCCATCCACCAGGGTGCTCTGGCACCAACACAATTTTTAACTGCATCACTCACAATCCTGTATCAGATGGAAAAGTCCAGGACTTGAGATCACTCTTGACATAGGAGGTATGGATAGCAAAGGGTGGATGAGTGCACTGTGAGGCAGAAAAGAACCATGTGAGGGTGTGTTAGGGGAGCTTAGAGAGGCAGTAGACAGAAGGGAGAGATTAGCATGCTTGAATGCTGCTGAGATAACAAGGGAAAACAGACAGGGAATTGACCATGGACTTCCATGACCCTAATAAGGATGAACTAAGTGGTAGGGATAGTAGGATAGTGGTAGTTTATAGTAGGATAGAAATAAAGTCCTTTTCCCCTAGCTCTATGAAGACAACCCATTAAAACACAACTCCCCAGACCCCCTCTCTTCAGCTTTTGGCTGCTGTTGTTCTGCTATGTCTATGAATAAATACTTGTATAAATGGAACCATACAGTATTTATCTTTTTGTGACTATTTTAATTCACTGCCATGATGTCTTCAAAGTTCACCCACATTGTAGCATCTGTCAGAATTTCCTTCCTTATAAGGTTAACTATATTTCTTATGCATTTGATGTGTTTTATGTTCTATTCCCTTCGTATTCCCTTCCCCACTCCACCTGTGATTTCAAACAGACAGCTAGCTGTCTCCTTTGTCATTCCTCTCTGTCTTGGACTTTTGTAGGACTAAACGAATAATTACTTCTGTATTTCTTTGAAATCTAAGTCATTGAAAATATACCTCAAGATTGGTAAGGGGCAGTGAAGAAAGAAGAGCATTTGGATATAGCAAAGGAGAGAAGATACCCTTAGAAATGGAAAGGACAAAGGCCGGGCACGGTGGTTCGTGCTTGTAAGCTTCAGCCTATGAAGCGGCCAGGGCTAGGGATCGCGTTTCGAGTCCTGCCTGGGGCCCGTAGC
>PVHY01007033.1:0-70118 GCA_004024945.1 Uropsilus gracilis | reverse complement strand
CTGCTCGTCGAGCCAGCGCGGACAGAGCAGCAGCGACTGGAGTGTTCATGTCAAGGTCGCCTCATTTTCCAGTGATGGGCTCTGGGCTCCAGCCTGAACCGATGCTCCTGCTACGTTTTAATCCAGGTGAACCTCTTTGGCCTTCTGAAATTCACTTTGAAACCTGAAAAAGGTGGTCTGTTTAACCTGCATCTCAGATACCCTTACAGAAGACACTGAACAGAAGACGCAGCTGTGGCCTTCCCAGCTTTCCAGTCCAGGAGTTCGGTGAGTTGTAGCTACTAATGGAAGAACAGGACAGAATCCTGACCGGAGCCAGAACATTTCATACAATGAAATTTTATATGAATGCAGCATTCTCTCTGCAACCACTGTGTCGCCTTTATAGATGTTTTAAAAACAGAATGCAATAGAATGAAGTTGCTGTGCTCTAAATTCCAGGCAGCCAGCTGGAACCCTCAGTCTTCGCAGACAGAGGTGGAATCAAGCAGAAACCTCTATTCCCAAATCCACATTGCACTCTCAGTTCACAAAATTTTTGCCTTAATTCTGACATCTGATTACTTTGTAAGTCATGTGGACTAAACTGGAACTCAAAAGCCACTTACTTTAACACTCTGTGTGGTGTCACTACAAAGCTACGGACAAAAGAACACTCCTACTCAGAGTTCCATCAAAGGTATAAGAACTTCCCGTATTATTGTGACTTCTCTCTGTGAGAGGCTAGAACACGGCTTATCACAGCAATGTTCTCCCTTCGCCTTCTCCAAACAGACCGACTGTGTCTTTTAAGAAAACTGACACCTTTTTTTTTTTTTTAATTTCCTGTTTTGTGGATTTCCAGAACTGGAAAACAGTTAAATATCTAGCTGGAATTCACTGTTTATCTGCAATTTATTTTATTTCATTTTACTTTGGGATTAAAATATTTTGTCTTCAGATCAAAATGAGAAAATTATCCTTGCACAAGCCTTGTGATTTGGTACTAACCATAAATAAGATTATGTTTAGATGTTATGACAACACTGATTATGGTTTTTTATTGACATGTTTTGTTTTCATTTATATGCTATCATCAAAGCTATCACATATTAAGCCTCATTTACTTGAGCTTCTTGTTCAATGAGCTTCATCAACATCAGTGTTAGAGTGTCTCCACTGACCTAAAATAGAAAATATGTCATAGTATTGAATTACATGAGTGTTTTCAAGCAAAAGGAGAAATGGCTCCATATAAAGGTACAGGAAGCTTTTTCTTTTAGGAAAAATATGTTCTTATAAAGATCATAACAAAAACATTATGAGATTTCACTATACTGCACAGCACTCTGCAAAACCAAGCCAACCACAGTGACTTAAATCCATAGTGCTGTTGTATACACCTATATAGAAACACCTTGGAGCTGACTAGTAAGAGTTTAAGTTAGGAAAAACACAGCTCTCCTGCCCACCTGGGACTTAACAGGTGCTTCTCTTTTTCTCTCTCCCTTTCCTAATAAACTTGCCTTTTTAAAATGTTTTTTTAAAAAATTTACCTCAGATGTTCCAAAACGCAAACAAGCTCAGGTAGCACAAAAGCAAAATCAAGAGTATCCAAAATGATCGAGAGAAGAATTTTAAGAGATCTTACTAAACTATATTCAGACCAGTCACTGGCTTCCCTGGCCTCACTGGTGGCTCAACACCAAAGAGCTCTGGACCCGCTCACAGCTGAGGTCCAGGAGTTTGTGCCCTTCTTACTGAGACCTGTTGGTTTTGGAGTGAGACATGTAAGGAGGTAGAGTGAAAGCTGGAGGTGATAAAAACAAACAAACAAACAAGGACAGAAAACATATTATAATTCCAGGCTGGGCAAGGGCCTCGCTAGTTCCTATCAAAGTTTACCTCCCTACCACACCAACTTCTGTCCTGGTTGTTTCCTTCCCTCATTCTCCTACTAATTTTCTTTTTCTTTTATTGGGGCCATGCACCCTTAACAATCTCATCAGCACTGTCTCTTCTCACCTAGAGGCCATCAGGCTCCAAATGGTGCTTGAAATGGAACCCACTATGCTACCACCAGGGCCATTCTTCAGATGCTTCAGATTGATTGTCCTGGGGTGGAACCCTGACTGTTTCCCTCCCTTGCAGGAGGTAGGCATGGATTTCCCTAATAGTCCTTTTTCCTCTCTGCAGCTAAAGCTTCTATCCTTAGAGGAGGGGTGAGGCCAGGGACAGAGAAACCTCCCAGGGCTAGGCTAGGTAGGTGAGCATACCTCCAAGAAGGAACTATGAAAAATTCATGGAAGGGCCACCAGGAAAACAAACTTCAAAGACTGTGGGTAGACGTGGGGGCGCCTGGGAGAAGTCCACCTGGGATACATAAAACAGGGCAAGTTCTCTGGCAAGTCACACAAAGGAAATCCCACCTCTCTGTGACTTCAGCCAATCACAATTAAAGACTGATGGAGTTCATAAAATATTCATAAGAAGGTTTAAGAAATAGAATTTTGGGCATAACCACGCAGTAATTTCCTTACCCCACCCTGGACTGAGAACCTCCCAGAAGTCTTGCCTTTTTAGCTCCTATCATTCCCAATCGATCCCTTTGTCTTTTTAAACAAATTTGCCTCTTTCAGCTTAAACATATGCGTGTCTTTGCAGTACTTTTCACAACTGCAAGAGACAAGAATCCAGTAAAAGCTCGCGGCCTTCACGCAGCGCCTTGGCTCACCACACCCAGGCAGCCCAGGCTACACAAAGCATGCACAGTGGCATTCTAGGCCCTAGGGCTGCTCTTATTTACACTTATTTACAGATGGAGCGACTCTCCGTGGCTGCTGCCTGGAAACTTTTTAATTGTGTGACAACCCTGTCACCCCTTTGGCCCTTCCTGGCACTTTTCTGAGAACTTCCGGCTTGGCTTGGGAGGTAGGTGGAGAGACCAGACTCCCCATCCTACCCCCAGCGGCTCTCTGTAAAGGCTGAGGTCCAATCAGATGCCCCCAGTTCTGTATCTCACAGCCCTTTCCAAGGTAACCTGCCAGCCAGCAAGGGCTGCACCCCTCCCACTCCACCCCCACCACCACCTTGGGGAAGTGGAGGGGCCAGGGGCTGGCCAGGGTTGCCCCCAGGGGGATATGGAGGGGACAGGGCTCTGTTGGCGGGTCAGCTGTATCCCATGTGGACAAAAGGGATGCAGCTGCTGAAAGCTTCCTCCTCTAGCTCTGCTTCTGGGAGGCTCGGGAACGGTTCCAAGTGAAGGCAAAGGGCTTGCCCTGAGACTCAGACAGGCTGGGTTTTGTTCACTTTAAAAACAGCCTTTCCTAGACAGAGCAATAAAATATACATTTATAAAAATTTTCCAAGAGTGCCCTCTAGTGGAAATCCACGGGCAACAGCACGTCTTCCAAGTTAAGTGATTCAGATTCCAAACTCCTGAACAAAAATAAAGCACATTTGTCTGAGACCTCCTTCGCACGTGATCTGAAAGCATATCAGATTTCTCCCACAAGCCCCTAAACTGTCAAGCAACCTTCATCAGAAAGGAAGGTGGCCTTAAATCTTTCAGAAGAAAACACACTCTACTTTCAGAGCTAGGAAGTCCAGCACCCTGTGTACAGTGTTTGGAAACTAGAAATGAAGAGAGATGGCTGGTTCTAGTCCTAGGCTGTGCCTGTGCTGCTGGCGAGTGCTTTTATTTGGGCTGCAGAGGGAGCCAAGACTGAATCAAGTCCCGCCCTGAAGGCCACACACACTGCAGGGCTTTTACCTTGGAGGATGTGGGACAATGAGTCACTTGTGCCTCTTCCCTCTTCCTGGTTCTTCCTGGCCAAGGTCAGCTTTCCCACTGGAACCCAGCAGCTTGGCGCAGGGCCTGAGCTGTCTGGAGTCTTTCAGCATAGCAGCCCAGGGAAAGGGTGTGGTTCTCACCCCACCACACCCACAGCACTCCCACCCCAACGCAGGCTCTCAGGTAACCGTTGTTCTCTTCCCAAAACCTCCAGCACTCTGCTCCCTTTAGCACGAAGGGCCTCCTGCAGAGGCATGAGGAAATGGGCCTAACCTAAGGTCCCCTGGTAGAATTCTGTGAGGAAGAAACTCAACAGCTTCTCCCTTTTTGAAAGGCTTTCCAAAGACAATTTGTGTGTTTGGGGTCACTGTGATGCATCTTGTAACCATTCCTAATGAAATCGCTGCCATTCCTGTTTCTCTGTTCAACAGAAACATTGTGAGCACTTACTCGGCTCCAGGCATCATTCTAGACTCTGACCAGCAAGACAGACCCTGACCTTGTGGAAATCAGGGTCGGGTACAGAGACGGATGATATACAAGCAATATGTACCGATGCTTTGAAGGGTCCAGCGGAGCTAATGAAGAGCAAGGGCACCTCTTTAAACCAAGCACTGGGCAGACCTCCCAGAGAAGGTTATAATCCAGCAGTTATTATGCAGCAGATGTTTAAAACATTAGGCGTGAGGATGCAAAGAAACAGAAAACTCTGTCTGCTTTTCAAAGGACTGGGAGCCCAATAGTGAAATGATAATTGCCTGAGATTCCAAACTACTTGACTGTCAGAGTTCCTTTTCCTAATGAATCTGCCCAGTCAGCGATGTTGTCCCTGTTCACAGATGTGAAAAGTGAGCTTCAGAGCATGGAAGGATTTGGCAAAAACTGTGACCCTCATCAGTTGCACCACTCGGTTTGAATTAAGGTGTGCCTCGCTTCTAAATAATCTATTTCTTTTCCCGGGCCATGGTTCTTGGTAGAAACAGTAGGACAAACAATGAAATGCAACATGTCTCAGCTCAAATGGTTCACACAGGCACATCGCAAGGTCTCCAGTGGGTTAACAGTGTTTCATTCCACCGGTCTCAGCTGACTGAAGGCCTCTTGCTAGCATGGGCAAAGACCAACATGGCACCCTGGGTATGCCTCCAATGTGCCGCTTCACTAGCTCGTCACTAGCTCTTGGCACCTGAGGCTACCAATATTCGGTACACAGACACCGCATCAGGCCGCATCTGATGAGTTGGCCCTCCACAAACTA
The DNA here is from genome assembly GCA_004024945.1 of Uropsilus gracilis. Lineage (NCBI taxonomy): Eukaryota > Metazoa > Chordata > Mammalia > Eulipotyphla > Talpidae > Uropsilus > Uropsilus gracilis. The sequence continues at coordinate 65,088 of PVHY01007033.1, read as the reverse complement.
ACTCAAACCCACGTGGGTTCCCAGGCTTCCCCTTCAGCTGCCCTTCAAGGCATCTGTCGTCCAGCAGCCAAAGAGACAGCTCACCTCCCCTCATGCAAAACTCACTGGCTGACCTGGAGCAGGAGTAGGAAGGAAGAAAAGGCCACCAGAAGTGACCCTTGACTGTTCCTCAGCTTCTGGTGGGGAAAGATAACGCCGGCTGCACACCGGCCACCTCAACAGCAGGGCTGCTGGTCGGGTGTCGCCCAAGCACCCAGGATCTACATTAACCAGGTGGCTCAGAACACGGGTGTTCAAGCCTGGGCTGCAACCCCAGGACCTCAGGGAGCCCCTTCAGGAGACACAGCTTTAGGCTCTCGCTGCCACCCAGACTGGCTGCGCTTGGCCCTGGCACATTGGGCTTCCTTTTACAGCAGATGCTGGTGCCTGCGAGGGAGGAAAGCAGTTGGGCACGTGGGAGCTGGACGTGCTCACCTTCAGCTTCGTGGTGGCTGCAGCTGGCTTCGGCGTCGATGACGTCATCACCCTGCGACTCGGTCCCAGGCGGCCAAGCCTGGCTTCTGGATTCACGGTCGCGTGCTATCAGTGTGAACCTCACTGATCTAAAGCAACTCGGTTCCAATTAAGTCTCCAGGTTAGGGTTTGTTTTGTTTAGGCTTTTTAGTCTAAGCCATCTAATTTCATTTTATTCCTCCATGTTCAACCTTTCGTCTCCAGAGACGGTGCGAGATGAGGCCAGGGGTTTTCCTCCAGGTCACGAAGGAAGCCTTCAAGAAGCACTGCCTGTGGCAGGGGAGCACCAGCCATGGCCCCCTTCCTCCCATCCTCTCTGAAGACCTTTCCAGGGGTGGAGGGGGAGCGCTACCCTTGGAAGGGAGCCTCCCCTGGAAGGCTCCACCTGCCTTCCTGGACTGTTCTATGGAAACAACCACTGCTTCCATGACTAGGACTTGTGCTTTGCATTGAAGAAGAACTGAGTGCAGGCGGCATCTGTACTCTTGAGTAAGGGATGTGCCCCTGATGGTGTGGTTCTTGGAGGTGCAGATACCTTGAGTAGCTAAATGATACACAGAGTTGCTCCATTGCAGAAATGGCTTGTTTCACTCATTATCTTTCATGGCGTGAATTTGTATTCAGTTCTACCATATGTGAGGGACTGTGGTAGATTCAGGGGTTGCCCAGAAAATAAACACAAGCCTCTCTACATTACAGGATGTGCATGCATTCAAATCCAAAGCATACATTCTTAACCCTGGAAGCATCTTGAAATCGTCTGGAAAGCTTTGAAAACTAAGAACCATAAACCTATACCCAAGAAGTTTGATTTAATTGGACTGTGATCCTGATATCAGAGTTTATATCTCAAGGACCTAGGGTCAGACACGAGGGACTCAGGGTTTGTAAAGAAGCTCCTAGTCTTTCCTTGAGCAGTGGATTCATCTCCTCCCTCAGTCACTCATTAAAGTTGGACCTTTCCCCCAGTACAGGCTCTGGGAGAACAAGGGAAAGCAGACTGCCTCATGTTCCCTTTGGAAACACACCATAGAATTCTGTGTCATTTCCCAGCTGGAGGCTTTTCTTCTGAAAGGAGGACCTGGCCAGTTTGGGTCAGAGATGCCCCATCTCCTCTCAGCCTGAGTGCCTGTCTGCCCCTTCTCATAGACTTTCTCTACTTTATTTCTTCACTTCTCAGGTCCTAAGGCTCTGGCTTCCTCTGTGGCTCTGGAGGAGGCACAGACCAGGATCATGGGCAAGGACCGACCCCACCCCCCAGTCCCTTTCTTCTGATCACACATCACCTCTCTCTATCTCTCTCTCCCCAATCTTCAATCTTCCTCAGCTTTTCCACTCCCAGCCCTGCTCCTTCTCCAAGTCCATTCTCTAACTCTCTGGCAATACCAATGCTGCAGCAGGGCAGAAAGCCTGGGGCAGTGAGAAAGCAATACTCAGAGTTTGGAAATTGGAAATTGTGATGCTCTCCCCACTGTACTCATCACCCCATCTGGAAAGCACCAGCCCACAGCCATGAAAGACGGGGAACAAAATCAGATTTTTCTTTCACTTTTTACTATCAGGAGGAGTTGATTCTCAACCCCAGATGGTCTGGGAAAGCTTTGTTAGAGGTGGGGCCTCCATGTGCCCTGTAAATAATAATAATAATAACATAATAGTGCTAATGCCTGTGCTACGCTTGGAGCTGGAAATGATCAGTGACATTTCCCCTGATGAGGTTAAACAGCCTGGCTCTGGGGCCACACATTTGCATAATAAAGATCAGAAGTCGCTGCCTCCTACATCTCTCTGGGCATCTGCGCTCCCATGTCCTTGACGAGGGACACCACAGCGATGTATTTGCACGTGCGGTCCTGGTCAGTGATTCTAATCTTTGACTTGCATGTGAAATGTCAGCTTTTTTTTTTTTTTCCTTTTTTTTTTTTTTTTTGGTCTGAGAGAACAACAAATTATGTTTCTAAATGAGAAGGTGCCATCTGTAATGGATAATATAATCTGAAAATGTGGAGGCAACATCTGTGACCCATGGTGCTAACCTAGCAAGCTGTGGTCTATTTTTCCAGCCTATCAGTTGATAGGAAAACATCACTTTAGATATAATAATTAATCATTCATCAAAATGGATAACCCTACTGGTTCCATGTCGCTCAGATAACCCAACCTAGCTGGACTATAAATCAAGAATACATTCTTTAATACCCAACAGAACGTATTTCCAGGCAGCCGCTTGCCTCTATATAGTAACAAAACACTTAGCAGTAACTATCTAGCATCAACCAATGAGAAGAATCTCCCAAGGTGGTGTTAGAAAGAAGGAAAAGCAGAGACCAGAGGAAGGGGACTGCACGTTCAAGATGGTGGCTGAACACCATCTTCCCACCCCGGAGGTGCTGGTTAGAGGACAGATCAGCACATCCTACCCTGCAGCTTATTTCCCTTTATGGTGTCTTCTCACTTTGGGGGACCCCCTCACAGTCTGCCATTAAGTCTTGTCCCACCTTGAGTGGTCAGTCCTGCAGTCCCATCTTACCCCAAGTTCTTACAGCAGCTGTTGATTCTTCATTCCAGGCCATATTTCTGCTTGCTCCTTAGAACCGTTGAAATATTTGCAGCACTCAATATGCTCCAAGAAAATAAATGATGGTGCAAACCTGGTGGAAAGAAAAAGGAGTTGGAAGTCAGGACAGGAGGGAGGAATCTGAAGACAACCCCCAGACTCAAGGATTGTGTGACTGCGACCTCATCCACATGTCGTGAGCAATTTTCTGTCTGTGCTTATTGAAGCCCTAAAGTCCAAGGCAGCGCCTCCCAGTGAGGTGGAGAACAGGTGAAAAAGAAGGAACTCCTCAAATTTCAGCTGGAGTGGAAAGCTTTTATTGTACCTAATTTAGGCAAAAATTGAGTTATCACCAATATTTATTTTTTATTTTCTTTATTTTTTACTGGTGATTATCTCTTATCTTCCTTTGTCCCCTTCCCCCACCTTAGGGCTCTCATGGTGTTTCGTTTATGAATGTCCAATAGTTTTGTATTTTGCATTATCAAATTGTCTGTTATGTAAATGTCCAGTAGTTGTTGTGTGTTGTACACTTGAACCTAATATAATTATAGGTCAGTTATGTCTTTATTCAAAAATATGTATGCAAATTTAATTTGTTAGAAGAGGCAGCCCAAAGGCCAGGGTCCCAGCAGGAGGACTGGCATAGAGGGCAGCCTCAGCCATAAGTAACCCTGGCATTGCATGTGTCTTGGCCTTGAGCATTACAACTCCCAGCATGCCATAAACTGGACTTCCTGAATGAGGACTGCTGGGAAGGAGGAAGGAGGTAGGTGACCATCTTGAACAGTGGAGAAAGGACAAATGTCATGTAGGCAGATGTTTCTTTTGCATCGTTAACGTTTCGGCATGTAATATGATACAGCTCTCCAGTGGGACTATGGCAGCTGCCATTTTGAGCCTCCAGTAGGTTCAGCTGGGCAGTATATTTTGAAATTTGTTTTTTTTTCCCCTCTCTTCCTGAATTCGGGGTTCTGCCTAACCACTGTGTTTCCTGCCAGGAGATGCTTTGGATTATTCATTCCCCCGGCAGTGTTGCCACTGATGCCACTCTTTGAGTCTTACCTCTTTGGCTGAACTGGTGTCCACAGAAAATGGTTGATTTTGGTGTTTTATCAGGTGTTTCTATTTTGAAATTCTTCTCTCCTCTGTTCCTCTCTCTCTCAATTCCCTTTGAGTCACTCACCAATTAAAATTCTGTGAATACACTTTATTTTGATTACTTTGCTTTTACACTCACAGGTATAACCTTTAGAACAGGTCACATGGGTTTTTCCCAGTAAATTTGAGGTTCCTAAGTGCCCCTTGGTTTTATTTAATATCACTTTTGGTTCCCTAATATTTTACCCAGAGTCAGTTTCACTTGCATAAGAGAAATTCCTTGCCACACACTACTTTTAAGGAAGGTGGGTAGGCTGGACAAGGTAAATTCAAATTATAATGTGTGAATTGCAGAAAGGCTGAAGTCACAGATAAATACTGGAACTGAAAAACTGGGAGAGATAAACTATCTGCAACTTACTCATACATCGCCAGCCTTCCCAGGCAACTTTTCAAATAAAATGTGATTAAATATTTACTAGCTTGTTGACCCATTTTGTTGTTGTTGTTGTTAATTGGATTTTTTTTAAGGGAGCAAATATTGTAACAGCAAATTAGTCCAGAGAATCAGGCGGTGAGATAACTGAACCTTAAAAGTTGTGATTTACCAAAATGGTTGTATCTAAGGAGGAAATTAATTAGAAATACCAGAAGAGTTTCCTGAATGTGAAAAGGTTACGATGCACCCCTAGCCTCGATCTGTGGTTATTAAATTAACACATTGGATGTGGTAACATTTGTTTAAAATATAAAGATTTCTTAGCAATTGTTTTTCTGTTGTTTTCCTTAAATATGTGTTTAGCACCAAACCTCTTTGTTCTCTAAGAAGTGATTGGCTGAACAATTCTGTAACTAGCTGTTCCTACAAAATAAACAAACAAGCTATTTTAAGAAGTTGCGCTTGAATCTTTAGCCTTTCCGTAATTTTTTAAATGGCTTTGTACTTTAATAGGCACCATAGCCTCCAGTTAACACTTCCTACTCAGTCCCCTCTGGAGCTTCACTGCACCAGGCTCTGAGGACCTTCAAGATCACAGAGGGCTGTGCATCTCCTGAAGACAACACTGTGGGCTCCAGCTGTTCCTGACAAGCAGAGTTGGCTCAGAATGTCTCTACAAAAGTGTCTGCCCCTGAAGGAACCAACGGTATCATCACAACCGGTGGGGTGCCCATTGGCTGGGCTGGGCTGGGCTGGGGAAGTAGGGATTGTCAGAGGGTGGCAGGTGGAACAGGAAGAGTGGTATGTTTATTTGAGGGAAAGGCAGTCACAGCATTTCTCTAGTGAACTGAATTTAAAGATAAGAATTTGACAGTGAGAATGACATCAGAAAGTTGATGGTAGATGTAGTGAGGTATTTTAAAAAGTCAGATGTGATAAAAAATTTTTTAAATGAAAGACAACATTATAGGTGCAGGGTGAGGTCAACAGCAATGGTATGTAGGCTGGTTAGTTAGTTGTTAGGTATCGACAGCTGATGAACATGCATGTGGTCTTCGCGACAACCCAGTGAGCACAGTGCTTGCATGACTTAGATGTCCATTGAGGAAACACCTCAGAATTCTTAATGATTTTTCTCACCAGCTCAACATGGGTCATTTCTGCAACAGGTTCACCTCTGAAAGGGCAACTCATTGCAGTGCTAGGTTAAGTCAGCAGGTGCAAGGGTTAGCGCCAGCCCTGGGCTTCTGCGTCAAAGGCATCCTCCTGAATCCACTAGAGCAGGTCCATGGGTTTGTCTGCAGTGCTTTCTTCCCAGCATCCCCAAAGAAACTGAGCAGAAGCTGTTCTTCCACCTGTGCTGGTAATATCAGCGTTTGCAGCCTGACATTTGGCAAAAGGCAAAATGGCCACCGGCTTCAGAGACATAGATACCTCCCTCCAGGATAAAGGGCCGGGGTCTCAGACCCTTCACTCCTGATGAGGGGCGGGCTCACCCCACCCTGGGGTCTGATGTCCAGCGCTGGTGGTGCGTTTTCCACAAATGTGTTCCCTGGGTCTCTAAACCCCGGCTTGGGATCCATTTCCTTGGGGTCCTGCCAGACACCCTGCATTCACCTGGTCAACCAGATCAGAACCAGCTTCAAATTCTCAGTTTGAAAACAAAACTCCTTTTGGGGTGATTTGGAGACCAGACTCTTTTCCTCACAAGAGACAAGACCTCAATGTGCCTTTTTTTCAAAGCATTTGTGACAATGAGGCTGACACAGAGAGGAGGGACAAGATTGCTATTTCTGTGGGTTCCTCAAGGCAAAGGAGGAAGCTTCACGGCCACGGGAGTCTCGTTAATGAGCAGGTTATACAATATTCATTGTGTTGGATTTAACTCATCAAACAGAACATCTAATTGCTAAGAGAAAAAAAAAGACAAAAACAAACGAAACAGCTACATATCAGACGCTAAGACAACAAAGCCAGGGAAGAACTCCCTCTGTTGACAGGCTGTCCTTCCTCTGCTTCCTCCATGAACCCCATGCGTGCATCACAGGGCTGCAGTGAGTCCCTGTGCTCATCAGCATGTGCTGGCTGAGCCTCCAGAGAGCTGAGGGGGGCTGGTTGATGCACCACCTCCTCAGAGGACAGTTTTCCTGCACCCACAGAGGGAGTGATCCAATTGGATTCGTCAGCCCAAACAGAACTCTGCTCCTCCCTCTTCCTAGCTGCCTCTGTCTGGCCCTGAAGCCATTGGGCACAGCATCTGTTCCCCTGTGGCCATGCAGGGTGTGCAGGAGCACAGGCTAGCAGCCAGGGCTATGTCCAAGGTGGCAGAGCAAGGCAGAGCAGGACCCTGAAGTTGGGTCACTGGAGGGGTACCAGTTTCCTCTTGCCCATCCTCGGGACTGGGTTGGGAATTTAGGGATCACCTGACCCATCCTCCCACTTTCCCTGTTGCACTCTGGGCTCCCTGGGTTCCCACTGAAGCAAGAAGTTGGCAAAGGGCCTTGATGTCTCTGACTGGCTGCCTGCAGCAGGTGACCCAGATGTGACAGCAGGATGGGAGACAGGACGTGGACTGGCTGCCCCTCCCCCACTCCCAGGGGACCCAGAGCTTGGTTAGATGGACCATGTACAGAGGGATCCTCAGCCCCATCTGGTTTGAAGCCTCCATCTGTCCTGGAAAAGTAAAGGGGAAAAGAGAAGTCAGAGGGGCTGATCTCCCCCGCCAAGGTGCCCCCGAACTTTTCAACTAACCTGTGCTCTTTAAAGACTCCCAGGCATCCAGTGTCGCTCCTGATCTTAAAAGCGCTCAGAGTGGGACACCCTGACATAGGAACAAGCACATGGTGTTGACAGGCTGGGAGACCCCAAAGAGCATATGTAGTGTAAGAAGGACCTTAGGCCCTTAAGGAACCCAGTGTCTTGGCAGGGGGAAGGCTGGCTGTCAGCAGTAGCTAAGAGCCTAGAATGTCTTTCATGCTACCACCATCAAGGACTATTCAGTCTTGCTGTGGGTTCTGATAAATTTGAGCAGGAATAGCATCCATGCTTTATTTTCAGTTCCTTCTAAGACTTTGGAGGAATAGTAAGTCAGCAGCAGGGGGTCTATGTTTATACTGCATGTTGATCTCGTCTCTGGGTCCACATGGTGTTTGGATGCTGGTTATGAAGGAGGGTACGGTGGGCAGATGAAGGGCAGAGAGGGAAATAAATCATTGAAACCATGCATTTCTACAACTGCTGATAACTTCAGTGACACTGAGGGTCCGAGAGAGGCTGGAACTGACAGGACAGCAGATGTGTGCGTCTCCTTCTCTCTGACCTGGGCCGCAGTCATGACTCATCCTGGAACTTCTGACTCATGGGCCCAACCCCAGACCCCCACACCCCTGACCCATCATGGTCACCTGCTTGCCCCAATCCGAGAGCAGCCAATTTTCTGAGATATCCAAATTTGAATCATTCTGAGTTCTAAAAGGAAGAACAAAAGTGCTAGGAAAAGTTGCTAAGTATTTGGATCAAAAAACACCTTTCCCTGTGACTGCTGTGGCTATTGATCAAGTCAGGTGTTCTAGAAAATAGCCTGAATGTGGAGTTGAGGGTTGAAGGAGGAATGGGGACAAATGCCAACGGACTCATGCACTTTTTGCACTTAGTCTTTCATATAACTATATATATATATATATATATATATATATATAGTTATATATACTATATAACTATATACTATATAACTATAGTTATATATACACATATATATAACTATAGATACCAAATGTATAGGTCTAGAACATGTAATATACCTTTGTATTCTGCTTTATTTACAGCAGTAGGTCAGATCTTGCCCTACCTGAGAGAAGTTCCCAGGTGATAGCAACCCCAGCCCTCCAACCAGCAGGTTCCTACAATGGGAGTTTCTCATGTACTCTAGAATAAACCTCGTGGGGACTCTTTTTCTGTCAGAATTCCAGAAGTTTCCAAGTCCTCAGCACTCCCATGTTTGGCCCAGACCTGCATCTACTCACAGTGCCCATCCCCCAGCTGTTCACCTGTTTCAGGTAACTGGGCTGGGAGCACACCATCGAGGGGGCTCTTCTGAGGCCCACAAGCTGCTCCAGCCCCTGGACCTCCCAGGACGGTTCTGGGGTTGGGCTGCTGGACCCAATAAGTGGCTGACTTGCTGACCGGGCAGCTGGATGGGGATATGGTTGTAGCAGACTCTGTGCCCTCAGGAACCTCTGTCACTCCAATACTGGGGTCTGCATCATCCTTTCCTGCAGCCGCAGTGGGGGCCACTGAGGATGCCTCCGAGTGCAGCTACAGAGAGCATGGAGGAGCCTGAGAGCCAAGCAGACATCCCCAGGGGGAGGGTAGGAGCACGGGCTGTACAGATAAGCACCACAGCCCACGGACAGGCTGGCTCCTGGAGACTCTGCTCTGCCTCGGGCCTGGCCCTCATGTGAGCCTCTCCCAAGCATCCACTCAAAGGCCTGACAGAGCGTCCATGCCTCGCTCGCTCCTGTCTTTCTGAGGCGCACACACGCACCGGGCCCCGTGGACTTGTGTGCTCCTGACAGCCACAAAGCAGGGCTATAGCAACCACTGTATTTTTCTCTCACCTCTGCCAAAATCTGCTAGGAAAAAGGAAAATTCCACAGATGAAATGTTTTCATGAGCAACATCATTCCTGCGTGTAATGCTATGAGGTTCCCAGTGATGGTGAGACTCAGCCTCTACCACATGCAGAACTAGGCGCCCTCCACCCCATGCCCCGTCTCCTCCACACCACACCCTCCAGAGCCTTAGGAGCAGCCCCATGAGGGCGGCCACCACAGAACCCTAGTGCTGCTGGGCTCAGTCCCCACCTGCTGATGTCTGGCTTCCAGCAAGTCCTCCCTAGATGGCGGTTTTGAAAAACAGGACAGATAATGGGTCCCACAGCTGAGCTGCTGAGGGGACAAGAAGGAAGCACTGACCAAGCAGGAAGCACAGGGCCAGGCACAGGTGCACCTGTGCTGAGGGTTTCCATGGTGACGGCTGGAAGACAACCAGGGAGTCACCAAGGAACGACTGGCCAGCGCTCCAGCCAGGCTAGCCTGAAGTGTGTGTATGCATGTGTGTGTGTGGGGGTGTGTGTGTGGTGGTATGCACGGTGTGTGCTTGTGGTGGTATGTATGTGCATGTGTGTGGTGGTGGTGGAGGTGGTGATGGTGTGTGTGTGTGTTGTGTGATGGTGTGTGTGTATGGTTGTGGTGATGGTATGTGTGTGGTGGTGGTGGTGGTGGTGGTGGTGGTGGTGGTGGTAACTTAGTGCCAATATTTCTCATTCAAAAACAGTGAAACTAAGGAAATCAAGATGTCTAACACAAACCACAGCACATGGCAAAAATCTGACCATTTTCCACACCTGTCGGGATTCTAATGGTATTTGGACTTTTCCTGTGGACCCACTGTGCGCTTAACATCACTACAAGTGCTGAGAAGGCAGAGGTGATGCCAAGTGTTAATTGTTTCTGAACTTGAACTCAAGGAGGACAGACTCAGATGGCCATCCGCACAGACTGTGTGGTGACAGCTTTGCAACCAGAAGGAAGGAACTGAATTTTTGTCTCAGAGGCACGGGGCAAGTCTCACCTGGGAGATGCTGTACCATCCCTTGAAGGTCATGACAGGTTGAGGAGATGTCAGAAGGCAGACAGGGAGATAGGAAAGCAGAGCATGGTCCCCCAGGGGACCCACAACTCCCGAGAGTCTGGGGGGACAGGAGGTGGGGAACTGCAGTGCTTCTTTCCACAGAGAAAAGTCATCATCCACATTGCCTGCTGAGGTCTCCTTACAGCTAAGAAATCTTCACGTGGCTAGATGATACCCCCCCCCAGGCGTGCATGCAAACACAAATGTGCATGCACACACATGCACACACGCACACACACATGCACACTGCACACATATGCACACACTCCTTGGAGCAACACTGGGACTGTGGAGATACGGGCAGGAAAGCAGGCTGGGGCCGAGGGGAAGGAGTGTGAGCAGTGTAGGAAAGGGGTCCCCTGCAATGGTGAGGTCGGGCTCTGCCTTTCCTGGAGCCTCACTTTCTCTCCAGCAAGACAAACTGGGATGTGAAGATGACATTCATGTTGTTTACACAGAAGTTGTGAGAGCAAACGTGACTTTGCAGGGGTCTTCTGGCCACTCTCTTGGCCCACAAGCTTGCCTCTGTTTTAGGGGTAACGAGTTGGGGAGGCAGTGCTGGTCAGGGGAGACTGGGGAGGCTCGGGGTGAAGGCCAAGTGTGCAGTGGGCCAGGCATTGCCTGTCCTGGGTCTGCATGGCTGAGCAAAGTCAGGGATTCAGACCAGACCTGGCATTCACAGCTGAGTCAGGAAGGGAGGTGTGGATGGCAGGGACCTGAGCAGCTCTGTGTGTGTGTGGAGACCTCCAGGACTGGATCTGCTTGGAGGGCTTTGCTCAGAGCAAATAGCAAAAATGGGTTTTGTGTCAGCAGAAAGCTTCGGCTAGGTCAAACCTTCTCTAGCTGGTTGGTTCTGTTTCTTTTTTCCTTTTTCTAGACGTTCCTGATCCAATGGGGTCTAAGTCATGTGCTGAGGCAGGCACAGCCTCTCATTCTGACCCCACTCTCCGCCCGGCTGCAGAGGTTCTTACCCTATCATGAATAAGAGATGCTTTCTCTCTTGTGCTCCCTGTGGGGCTCAAGGGTCCTGAGGAAAAGAGTCAAGATCCTGAGCAGGGGGTTTGGGGGAGGCGGCCCAGAGCAAGCTGTGCTCATTCGGGTTTTTGCAGCCAAGCTAACTTTCCAACCCAGGCGCAACCTAACTCGTGAGGTCAAGATGGACCGGCACGTGTGGCCATGCCCCCATGGCAAGGGCACTCATCTCTTCCACCTCCCCAAGAGCTGCTGCCACCCCCAGGTCGGGTGGTTCCTCAGGTATGTGCGACTGGAAGCTGTAGTAGCACTGAAGTGTGAACAGCTCTAAAAAGGAGGCTCCCCAGCCAGCTGGTGAGGGCAGAGGCATGTGGTACGTGGGGTGAATCCTCCGTCCCTTCACTCCCATCTTAATCCCAAGGCGAGCATCCCTGGGCCCCACTCCATATGGCCATGAGGACTGGCTCTGTTGGGGGTTCTCTGAGGCCAGAGATGAGTCCATGCTCGGCCAGTAGATGAATAGGACTGCAGCACAGACACACTTGTCAAAACAAGCAGAAGGGCTGGAGGATTTGGTTTCCCTCAAATAATAACTTGAGCCATTTTTATGGGAAGGAGAACACAGGAAAGAAAAAAAAGGTTTTTTTTTTTTTGGATTGCACACACATACATGCGCGCGCGTGCACACACACACACACACTACATCCTTGTCTACCTCGAGATTCTCCCATCACCTTACCACCCATGAAACATCTTAATCTCTTGTGCCCTCCCCTCCCCCATTTTTACCTTTCTCCCCTTTCTCTTGCTCTATGCTTCAGTTCTGCTGACAATTTAAAATTTTTCTTGTCCGTTTGTTTTCCCTATATCCCTCATATAAGCGAGACCATTCCATATTTCTCTTTTCCTTTCTGGCTTATTTCTGCTAACATGATTCCTTCTAGCTCCATTCATGTTGCTGCAAATGGCATAATCTTGTCTTCTTTGATTGATGCATAATATTCCATTGTGTAGTAAATATACCATATCTTTTTCAGCCATTTGTCAGTTTTGGGGCATTTGAGTTGCTTCCATGTCTTAGCAATTGTAAATAGTGGTGAGATAAAAATGCTAGAACAGGTGTGAATTAGTGTTTTTTGTATCCTATGGGTAGAGTCCCAGTGGTGGGATTACTGGATCAAATGGTAGCTCCATTTTTAGTAGTTTGAGGGTCTTCCACACAGCCTTCCATAGTGACTGGACCAGCAGTGGAAGAGTGTTCCTTTTTCTCCACATCCACCCCAACACTTATTGTTGTCTGTTTTTTGTTTGTTTGTTTGTTTGTTTGTTTGTTTGTTTGTTTAATATGGGCCCTTCTTACTGGTGTAAGACTGTATCTCAGTGTGGCATTAATTTGCCTTTTCCTGATTATTAGTGATGTTGCGCGTTTTTTCATATGCCTATTGACCATTTGTATTTCCTCTTTGGAGAAGTGTCTTTTTAGTAAAAGAAGCTAGAATTAAAGGAACACAGGCATCAATGCTTGAGTTACTCTTTGAGCGACTATATTCTTTCTTAAAAGTAAAAACCAAAGCACAGCAAATAATGGAAACAGGTGAGGGTAGTACAAATCGATTTCCCTCACCAATAAAAAGTCCTTAAGAGTCTCCTTTAGATGAAAAGATGACTTTCTGAATTGTTTAGATGCCACCTTATCTTCCACCTGATTATTGGCCATTACTGGTATATTGCTAACTGAATTGCATTCTTAATTGAAAAAAAATTCATAATTCCATTATATAATTGTACAATTCTATAATAGTTACCAGTTCAATGGAAAATTAGAAATAAATCATTAATACTCAAAATAATATTCTAAGTGCGTAGTGCCTTTCTTCAGTAGAAATCAACTTTCCCAAACATTATTTCATTTATCCTCCCCAAAACTTCACCGATGTGAAATACGGAGTGATCTTTTCTGCATTCACTATTCAGAAGAGAATCCCACAAACGGGATTAATTTGGCTAAGCTCATCAGAGAGTCAAGACTAAACAAAGTTCATAGTTTAGACCTCAAGAAGGGGGACCTTCCGCACAGAAGGACTCTGGGAGGAGCACAAGGTGGCTTCAAGAGAGGTCCTGTTCCTGCTAAATGGTGATAACAGCTTCTCAGCTACTTCCGCCATCACACAGCAGTGGTGACAGTGAAGCTGGAAGCAGAAATGAAGGAGCTCTGAGAAGGAAAAGCAGCTTGTACATTTAAGGATCCAAACAGCACCTCGTCTTGGGGAAGGGGCAATGGCAGCCCCTAGGGGGACACCAGTCAGAGGGCACTGGCCTTTTCAGACCTGCAAACAGAGAAGGTTCAACTACTCTGCCTCTGGCTGCCCTGTTACTATGGGGGGTGGGGATTAAAGAGTGACACAGTGGGCCAAGGGGGAAACCTGGAGGGGACCCAGGGCCTAATGCCTGCCCTCTTAGGCACAGCTCCCTCACATACCCACGAGGGTGGGGAGAAGAATCAGAGGACACATGCCCATTGCTGAAAGCACAAGTAAAATTCTTTTTTTTTGGGGGGGAGGGTGATAAACATAAGCATATGAAAGAACGACAGAGCAAGTACCTCATTCTGAATAATGATGAAACTTACCTGATACCAGGCAGACAGGGATCGAATCCAGCCTCAGGGTGTCCGTGACCTTCATCTCCCTTTTCTCGATGGAGAAAAGGCAGCCTCATTCCACGTGCTGTTCAAGGAAACGACATGACGTCCCGTCCTGCTCAACACGAGGGACCGAAGCCCACGCTGCCGCTCCCGGAGATGCCTCCATGCTGCTCCGGCATCCGAGCACGCATGGGCAGAATGGCCGCAAATGGCTCTGGGCCACAGGAGCCTTTAATTCCGATTAACCCTTCTTGTCATTTTCTCTAAGACCAGATGGCTTAAATCTAAAGAAAGGCGTCGTTAAAATCTAAAGAAAGGCGTCGTTAGAAAGTGGAAGGGAAAAGACCAGAAAATGTTTGCATCCTCATGTGTGCTCCTTCCCAGCGGCCTGCTCCCCACGGGAGACATTTGGCATTTCAGTGTGGTGGGCAGAAGCACAGGGCAGCTCCCACGGGCCTTGTACCCGCCCAATTGCCAGGCCCAGGCCCAACGCTGCAGAGCTGCGGCCAACAAGCGATTATTTAGAAGTGGCTGTTAAATTTGCAAAGCGTCCTTATCTCTTTGTTCCCTCTCCCGTTGATTGTTTCTGATTTACTTCCCTTTTTCTCAGGATGAACCGAAAAGGTTACACCTAAATGACCCAATTCTATGCCTGGTAAAGAATACTGGTAATCAGTCCATCAATCGAAGGCTCGGCTCGGCAATATGATCAAATAATTGGCTAAAGCAGCACTGATAGTGCAAATTTCATCTTGGTTTGCCAGCACTAGAGCTCATCAACAGAAAGAATAAAAGAAGAAGTAGGCCACACATGGAAACAAAGTGAAAGCTCGCAAGTAAGACAAGTGAGGAAGCTTTCTCAGTAAATCTTCAGGAAGCTCAGGCATAGTTAAAGATGTTTTTATGTTTGTTTATCTTTATAGTTTGCTTTATTTCAAAAGCTCTGCTATTGCCCCACTTCTGGGTATTTGTCTGCAGACTATGAAAGCACAAGTCAAAGAAGTATGTGCACCTTCACGCTCATGCCAGCACCAGCATTGTCCACCAGGGCTGTGAGCTGGGAAGAGCCTGAGTGCTATGACAGGTGCGTGGATAAAGAGGACGTTGTGTATACACACACTACAATGCTACTCAAGTGTTTAAAGACTTGAAATCCTGCCACTGCACCAGCATGGTAACTGAGGTAAGTCAGCCCGAGAAGGACAAACAATATGATTTCTCTCTTGTGTGGGAGATAAAGAAACAAAAGGAAAAAAAATGAATGAATGACACAATAACTCGTGAACTGTAAGAACAAAATGGTGGTTATCAGCAGGAAGGGGGTGAGGGGTAAGGTAGGCAAAAGGGGTCAATTGCGTGGTGATGGTGGAAGGTATACCTGCAGTGGTGTACATGGTGATCTGTGCAGGTCTGATGCATGATGGTGTGCTTGGAGCATATGTAACATTATAAGCCAGTATTATTTCTGTGAAAAAAAAATAATTTCTTATATGTTAATTTTGACCTAAGGAGCAGTGCAAGGCATTGTCTTCCTCTCAAATTAGTTGGCTTCCAAAGATTAAAAAAAAATAAATACTCAATAGGTAAAAGCAAAGTACTAAAAATAGAGTGAAACAGACTAGAAAAGCAACAGAGATAAGCCATACAAATGAATAATCAAGCCAAGCACTCCCTTCCAGTAACCACCTGCCAGCACCGTCCTGGTCCAGTACAGACGCAGAGGCAGGAGCATGAGCTGCAGGTCAGCACTCTCCAGTTCTCTTGAGAGTCTTCCAGACAATACCCTTCTGGGGCAATTTGCTCCCTGTGAGGCCTGAAAAGTCAAAAGCTCTGCACCACAGGCTGTGCTTGCTGCACCCAATGATGGGTGCATGAGAGACAGTGAGCCACCAGGTGTGGAGGGCGCTTCTCAGGCCTGAAACTTCCAGGCAGGGCCTGTCTGATTCTCTTTCAGAAGAACCACAGAGAAAACACCCATGAGCCCTTGTTGGGGGGGGGAGGTCTTTTCTCCCCCAAAAGCAGGTCAAACTCAGACACCCACCAATAGTGTAAGGGAGTGCAGCCCACCCTTCCCTTTTCAGAGTCCTCCATTTCTGCCTTCTCACCAGCACTTTGCTACCTGACCCCAGAAAAATGCCCGCTCACCCAGGAGCATGCTTCCTGGGGCCCGAGGAAGGGCTCCCTCTTGGGGCTGCAGACACACGCTGCTTTAACGAGTCTTTCTACCCAGAATCTCCTTGAGTGGGAAGGGGTGCAGCTGTCCTCACTCATCCCCAGCATCCATAGGGCCTGGCCCTCGGTGCCCAAAGCTTTCATCACATCGGTTTCCCTAAGGGCACAAGCACACGCACCTAGGCCATTTCCACACGGATGGCGCTCCAACCTGTGTGCAGAACTAGACTGAACTGAAACTGGTTTTGCTCAGCTTGACATAGGTCTCTCCACCCGATGCCTCCATCCCAGTCTCCCTGCCAAAGGGAGAATGTTTGAATCAAACAAACCTCAGCATCCCGTGCCTCTCCGTCCATGTGGCTGCGTCCTCAGCCCCGCAGCGAACTGAGACCCAGTTGGAGAGCTGTTGTCGCCATCACAATGGTGTGTGTAGAACGGGCATGTCCAGGGTTGACTGAAAGCTTCCTTGTCACTTAAAAACAGAACTCTAAGTACATCCATGTTGTCATAAAGTCGTTGAATTTGTCATTCTTAATTGATGAGTAATATTCCATCATGTATATGTACCACATTTTTTTCATCCAGTCATCTGTTTTGGGGCACTTAGGTTGCTTCCATGTCCTTGCAATTATAAATAGTGCTGCGGTAAACATCCGAGCACGGGTGTCCTTTCGTACCCACATTGAGGTCTCTTTAGGGTAGACTCCCAAGAGAGCAACTGCTGGGTCAAATGGTAGTTCCATTTTCATTCATTTGAGGGTCCTCATACTAGCGGAAGCAAGTCAAAAAGAGAAGACAGAAGTCAAATGGTTTCACTAATATATGGGATATAGTGAAAAAATAAACAAAAGCCTTGAGGAAAAGACATAACAAGCTAAGCACCAAACTGAAGCACACAACTATGGGCAGGAGGGAAAAGGGGGCGATTGGGATTGCAATGATGTGAAATTTATATATACATAAATTATTTTTTAAAAAGTAGTTCTGAACCAGAAAAAAAAATAAAATGTTATTACCTAAAAATAAATAAATGAAAAATTAAAAAATAAAAATAAAAACAGAACTCTAGCCTTCACTCCTTGCCACTACCAACAGTCGCCTCAAAGACCCATCTTGAGACCAAGCTGAGCACTCAGAGCTGCTGTGGCGTCTCACAAAACTCTTGTCTGCTACGCGCTCTTGACCCACCTGTGCTAGGCCCCCAGGGCCACCTGTATTGCTCCAAAGGGCCTTGAGCCTGGAGTGCTGTCTGTCTCCCAGTCTCGTGCGGAACCCTAGGGGAGGCTTCTCGGGAAATGGCGGGTCTCCCACACACAGCCAGAACCTCTCAGCACCAGCTATCTGTCCGAGAACGGAGTGCAGGCATGGCCCAGGCAGACCCCGGCTCAGCACCTCTCTGTTCGGGACCTGATGTGTTGGGTGTATTTCAATCATCCTTCCGCGCTCCATTCCAGGGAAGCAGGACTAACACCCCCTTGACTGGGTTCTTCCTACCTGCCAGGCACACACCTAGCGCTGTACTTGCATGGACTTGGCTAATCCTCCCCCGACCTGATACAATATGCACGGCTGTCCTCCCCATTTCACAGGGGAGGAAACTGAGGCACCAAAACGTTGGAGTGGATTGTGCTGACGTCACGCTGGCAATCACAGAGGAGCTGCGTCCTGATCCGCGAGGGTGCTCGCACCTGTGTCCCTACCTTGGTGCTGGGACCCGGGCCATGAGGCGTGAGGGGTCTGCACCCCAGCTGCAGCGCTGGGTGAGAGCAAATGACAACGAAGAAACTGCGTTCCACGTCTCAGGCCAGCGGGAAGGCCGATCTGGGCGGCTGAGAAACCCAGCGTGAACGTTCAACTCACTGAGGACCCACAGCCCAGCCTGCACCCCTGCCACGATCTGGCAAACACACTGACTCGGCGCAGGCAGGTGAAGCCGTGGCGGCCTCGCCGGACGCACCGTCGAGCTGCCCTGCGGAAGGTTTTCCTTCCTTCTGGTGATGGCCGGTTCTCTTTTCAGAACAAGGAAGGCGGGGTCGTGTCTGTTCGGCACCGAACATCAGCCTTCATTTTCTCTCTTTGCCCTTGGCTTTCCTGTGGGGAGGGCAGTGTCAGTGGCCCTGGGCTCGTTCTCAAAGGGAGTTGAGCCAAACCTCCTACTCCCCTTTATCAAGAGGGAACAAGCCTCGCTTGGCTAGTTCCTGTCCACTATCCTCCCCCTAAGCCCCCATCTGCCCCCACGGCCATAGACAGTACCAACCTTTTGAATGTGAAAGTCTTTCGTTCATTTTTTTAAAATTTGTTTCTACCTCTAAGCCATTTTGCAAGGTGCCCACACAGACCAAACTCCAAACAGTGACTCATTCTGTGGTTCACTTTTAAGCGCCATCTTGGGGCAAATTCTCTTTGGCTTTATGACCCTTGGCTCCAAGGCTGGGTCCACATTCCTCCCAGAGCAACTGCAGTTCTGGTTCAACCTGTGGCTAGGTCCCTTTCTGCACTAGACTCACTGCGCTTTCCCGAAACCAACTGCATCCGCAGGCCTGGGAAAGTGGGCCACCCGTGCTGACCATCTGTCTGAACCAGCTCAGAAAAGGGACCAGGAGGTGTCAGGGCTCAACGGAGCCTCTTCAGCATGGGAGGGTGGCCCACAAGATCCTGAGTTTGGAGTACCTCGAATATCCTTGGTTTCTTCCAACCATGCAGCCTGCTGTCTAGGAAAGCTGGAAGGAGATGCACCTCCTGATCTCCATGTCCATGCTGGCTTCTTCCTTCACACAAAATGCTGCAGTAAACTGTGCAAGAGCCGTGTAGCACTAGTGCCCAGAAAGTTTCACGGAAGGTAGTGGACACAGGCAGTGGGGCCACCCCCAGGCATCATATCCCAAGGTTTCAGGCTGCCTGGCTGACCGATGCCAGGTTTTTTTGTAGCATCAGTACAAATCCTGGCACCCAAGAACCTGTAGTTCCCAACTCACACGTGTGTCTGAAGGAGCTCTGTTGTTGAGCAGAAAATACTAATTACTTCAACATAGTTTGAGGGCAAACAATTGAATCCAGTGGCTCCAGCATATGTTTAAGATGTTGCGGTTTCTATGTAATATGTATGAAATATGTACACCACAATTTGAGATGTACAAAAATAGTCCCAAATGGGACTGGCTCTGGATGGCCAAATTCTCTAAAATTACATATTTCATGTAAGTACGTAATTTTTAAAATTCTTTACCACATATGTTATTTTTCATTCCAGTGGATTTCTGAGCGGTCTAGACCCC
The DNA here is from genome assembly GCA_004024945.1 of Uropsilus gracilis. Lineage (NCBI taxonomy): Eukaryota > Metazoa > Chordata > Mammalia > Eulipotyphla > Talpidae > Uropsilus > Uropsilus gracilis. Next base: position 45,724 of record PVHY01007033.1, on the reverse strand, counting down.
TTCAACTTGTTTGATTAGTACTGACTCTGAGCTTCCTGTCAGCCAAGTAAAAAAGGGGTAACTATAATCAGCTGCTTGCTTTTCATTATCTTAGGAACCATAGGGGGAAACTGAGCTAAAATAACACAGAACAGGTGGAAGTATCAGAAAGTAGTTTCCAGACCTCATCTAAATTGTTGTCAGCATTGCCATGCCACCTGGACAGGGGCTTCCAGGCTCCTTTTTTCAGGGTTATAGGCAGGAAACACTACAGGCCTGTGTCTCTGACCCACAGGGACCAGTTGCTGAGAGGAGCAGGCAGACGATGGCATGACAAAATAATGATGAAAAACGATCTTGACAGGCCAGAGCAATGAGCTGAATCTAACAAGATGAAATTAAACAAGGACAAATGTTAAGTGCTTTTCTTAGGTCAGGAAAAAAAAAAAAAAAAACAGTGATGGCATAAACCCAAGATGGAGAGGAGATAGTTCACCAGCCAGCATTAAAAATATCTTAAGAAAACAAACAAAAACCCTTTCGAGTCCTAAATTAAAAAAAAAAAAAAAGAAACAAAAGAAAACAATGTTAGTGCACTATGTCTCCTGAAAAGGGATATTGTTGTCCCATTACACTTCAAGGTCACAAGTCTGTCTGAAGTTGAATTCTGGGCTCCCTACTCTCTGCTGTGGGACAGAGGGTATAGCTGGACATCAGTGGTCATCTGGGGGACAGTAAGATACTTGCCACGAAACTCCTCTGCTCAACTTCGTTTTTTTCAAGGCTTGCATGTGATTCTTACTGAATAAAATGCTTCATGCTAAATCTCCATGAGAAAATAGATAAAACAGGAAACATATACAAACCCGCTGCATTTGGAAGAGAGACATGGGTGGCTTGTGGATTCTGCATTTCTGAAGAGGAGATGAACACTTCAGAGCTTCAACATGAGAGGAGAAGGTTGGTGGCAGCTGACTTCACAGAGCTAGAGGGCTGACAAGGAAGGACCAGGTGTCTACAGTAAATGGAAGGCTTATAAGTAAGAAGAGCGCTTGTACAACTTTAGAGCTGTTGTTTGTTTTTAACATTCAGAGTTTTTAAAGTGTCTTTTTTCCAAAAAAAAAAATTAATTTCACCCTCTCCGTAGGCTTGGAAAGTAGTATTGCTTTTTATTGGTAGTATTTCCATTTCAACAAATGAGAATAGTTTGAACTAAAGATGTAGAATGATTGGCGCAAGATCACATAGTTGGTATGAGCAGGGCTGACCACCCTGGGTGCGTGCAAGCTACGGTGAAACAAACTTAAGTTCAATATTAAAAGAAATTGTCTTCCTATTGAGTCAGTTCTCCACAAAGTATAAATCCCCAGACTTCCCGTAGATAGTGTCTATTAATGAAGGACGGTTTTTAAGAATTGGCCACAGCAGCAGCTTTCAATTTTTTCAACCACAATCTATAGTAGAAACTCTATTTCATGTCGCTGTCAAGTGCCTGCACAACCAAGAGTAAAATGAAATGAAAATCTAGCATGATCATCGCAATGATTACTATAAATGGTGCACTTTGATTTTTCTGTTTTACTTTTTTAAAATGCTGATCTTTATCCAGTAAATTGATTTCATCTCTTATGCCTACTTGAAAAACACTGGCCTCGAGAATTATTTAGTGGGACTGCTTGGGTGAGCTAGAAGACTAAAAGTCCCTTCCAAAGAAGAGTACCCCTAATTCTGCATCTCCCCAAACTGTGCTAGAAAGCCTTAAAAAAAGTTACCTTTCAGTTGTTTTTTTTGGTTTGTTTGTTTCCAGTAATTTTAAATGCTGGAACTTTCTATTTTTAGCATTCATCTACTCCTGTGTATACCACATCATGTGGAAAACTTTGATTCCTTTATCTGAGTAATTAATTGGTGGTAGGACAACAAGGATGACACATTTTAAGTGTAGCTGTCCCCACGGCTGTGGATTTATACAGCCTTTGCTTTCCCAAGAATCAGTTCGGAATCCCCCATTCCCATTAAACTGCTCCCCACTCTTCACCCACAAGTTGAGAAAGGAATTAAGAGTGAGTGAGATGTGACTCGCCCAGAGGACGGCTTCTGAGCTGGTATTTGCCGAATGCTTTAGGTGGGACCGCACCTGGGGCTTTCGGCCGGGACAACCTCACTGCTGAAGGCTCCAAGGATGCAGCCGGGGCATAGTTGGCCAAGACAAGATGTGGTCTTCATGCGCCATCTTTGAAAACCCATTCTGGTCCTTTTGTTTGATTTATCTATATTTCTACATATAAGTGAGACGTACATGCAGTATTTCTCTTCTTCCTTCTGACTAATTTCAACTAGGGGGGAGAAAAAGTTAAATAAATTAAAAAAAACAAACTCATCCTGGCTCCAAAGATTCAGTCTCCTTTCTCTCATTTCCTAATTTCAAGCTTAGCATCGAATTTATGGGTCTGTTTTTCCCTTAACCTCTTTTTTTTTTTTTTTAAACAGAGCACATCTCTTGTTTGGATTCTCTCACTGGCTCCTTCTCTGAAACGGCTGGCCTGACTCTGTGGTGAGTGAACACTTTTGCATCTGTTTCAGAGGCAGCCACGGACGCACCTTCGCTGGGTCATCACCACTGCTGGACGCTCTGATGGCCACTCCTTCCCTTTCTCCTCAGATTTCTGTGACAGGAAGAGCCTTTTCTCCTCACTGGTGTTTCCTTCCCCAGTGTTGTCTGACAGCTGTTTGCTGCCCGATCTGGAGGCCTGTGGGAATCTGAGCTACTTAGAGGGGCAGTCTCTGTTCCTCACCTAGAAATGTTTTCAACTTGAAGACTATTCCTTTTGAGGAATAAAGATGCAGAATGAGGCCAGAGAAGCCTGGTCTCACCACTCGCTAACACCGTGCAGGCTCAGCAGACAGCAGGTGCTGAATCCCCTCCATGATGCAGCAGCCGGGGGTACAAGCAAGTTCCTCTTCAACCTCCTCATCACGCTCCTAGGCTTGTTGTGAAGAATGATGAGGCAGAAGGAGCTCAGAACAGCAGCCTGTTCAGAGGCAGCCGTGGACACACCTTTGCTGCGTTATCACCGCAGCTGGAGCCTCTTGATGGTCGCTCCTTCCCTTTCTCCTCAGATTCCCATGACAGGAAGAGCCTCTGCAAAGGTTTCTGAATTTCGGGAATCTCTTTCCACGAGATGCCCTTTTCTCTGCATTTTTGGGCATCCGACGACGTCAAAGACTGGGACATTGTCTAACCACATTTATGTTTATTTTATTCCCTGCAACGCAGGTGGAGAGGCAGAGGCACTTTCTTCTCAAACTCCCTTCACTTTCCCGGTAGGAGCCCTGCGTGGGAAGAATGAGACAGAAGAGACTGATAGCGATCTTTGAGAGCCGCTCTCAGACCAGGGATCTGGTTAATATACTGCGGTTAATTTTATGTGCCAACTTATTTTAGCCACAGTATCCAGACATTTGGTCAAACATTCTAGATGTTTCTCTGAAGGTATGTTTTTAGATGAGACTGACATTTACATCAGCAGACTTAGAGTAAAGCAGATTACTTTGCCTAGTGGGGTGGGCTTCATTTGCTCAGGTAAAGGATTTAAGAGGCTGGCATCCTCAGAGAGGGAAATCCACTTTTGAACACAAACTGCAATGAACTCTTCCTGGGTCTCCAGTCTACTAGCCAACCATGTCAATTCTGGGCCTACCAGCCTCCATGATCATGAGCCACTTCCTTAAAATGAATCTCTCTCAATACCTTGGTAACACAGTAGGGTATGTTTCTATGTCCTGTTAGAACCCTGACTAATACACACACTGTGGTAGCTATAAGCATGTTCAGTATTCCTGGCGTTCTGTCCTCTCACATTCACGAATGGATTACACTTCCCTAAAAACTCATTCAAATCATAATCATGCTTGTTTTGAGCTAATAAAATGAACTGACCAGTATCACTTCTAGTAAGCATACATGGGCCATGTGCTCTTCCTCCCGTACTTACAAGCTGTCAGAGGCTGTGAGTTAAAACCAGCCAGGACTCATGCTGGAATAAAAGACACTCATTCCACTCTTACCTGTCTTCAAAACACTAAAAATAAAAATGGCATAATTTGACCTCCGGTGGGCAGCAATATCACCATTCCTCCAATATTTACCCTAAAAAAACCTTCCTTAAAAAAATTACAGCAAGTTAACATGTAAATCCCCTGCCCCCAAGTATCCCACAAAAATTAATGTTTTACCTAATCTAATTAGCCTAAGTCACTTTTTTCCTTTGTCTAAAACCTTTATAAAGACTTGTAAAAGTCATTAAAATTTGCTAAATAATACATACTTTCATTCAGCCCCAGCCTCTATGGTTGTATCCATCTCTCTCGTCTGTCCTCTCTTGTAGCCTACATTCAGCTCTCAACAACAAACCTCGAGCTATGTTGAGATGGTAGAGACATGGGGTGCTGCCCCCTCACTCTGGGCCCCCAGGTGACCACAATGAGCAGGGTCCCACCTACTGGCCCCAGTATGAGAATCATTTGTTCATTCAAACCAATGAGATTTAGGGTTGTGGTTCATATACCAGGGGTGTAGGGGTAAGGGTAGGGGGAAAGGAACTTGCCCTGTATCTTAGCAACAGCCTCTCAACTAACTGTACATATGCAGATGACAGTTTAAAATTATTTCTTTATTATTACAAGTTCAACATTTGATATACACATTGAAAAGTGATCTGGAATATTGTACGCACACGATGGTAGTAAAAACTTCTCTAAAATTATTTTATGTAAACTTTCCACTGGCCTCTCTTTTAAGTCAACTTTTGGCACGATATTCAGTCAAGCCCACCAGCATTCATTCCATTATACAATTTGGAATAAATGGAGTCCATATGGATTTGAATATTTTCGTAAACAAGGCCTCAAAAAGCCCAGTGTTACATGATTTTATGAAGTTCCTAGACTCTGTCCACCTTTTTTTCTATATAACTTTTCAGTTGCTAAGAAAATCTTTCAACAAGGCAATGTGGCTTTTGCTAGATGGGAGTGGGAAAGGGGTAGGAGGCTGGGGGGGAAACTGGATAAGTAGATGGAGCTAATCAGATTGAGAAATTACCAATCTTGAAGTTCCTGGAATTTCAACATATGAAACCAACAGTTGAGGTGATCCATCAAGCATTCAGATTTTATATAAAGGGCTCTCCGAATGTTGGCCCAATGGGAAAAGGTGTGAGTTGTTCCATTTTCTCCCATAGTCAACCTCAGAATAAAAGCAAGAACAGGGTCCTGCTTTTCGGTTGGATAAATGCTAGGTTGACCTCTCACGCCACTTTCTCAAATCCTTCCTACCTGGGCCCCTGTGGGCTCCAGACCTTGGGAAGCAGGCTGAAAGGAGCAGAGTGGACAGCAACGGACAGTCCTGTGTCCTGTGTCCTCACCCACTTGGGCTGCTGGGACTCCGAGTGAGTCAAAGATGGCCAACCCACCTCAGACACTCCCTGGTTCAGGCAGCGGCACCTACTAGAGTACTAGGAGCTGCCGGCTTGTCAGGCCCCAACTGTGACAACCAACCCGGCAGCTCCACTGTGATGGGGCCCTCTTAGCAAGGGCAGGCGGAGCCGTCCTGCTGAGCACGAGGACTCCAGAAAGAAGCTCATGGGACACAAACACTGTCGTTTGTCTTCCTTTCACCAACAACTGCTGTGTATGGAGAGAAAAATAATGGTTGGTGCAATTTGGCTGCAGAGAATAGCCCAGGTCAAAATGGACTGGGATTTGCCTCTGAATAGAAGAGCCAGCCAACACTGGAGGATCACTGGCACAGAGGACAGAGGTCAGTGTCAGTGCCCAGTAAGGGAACAGAGTGGCCCCTTGGCCTGGAATGTGGTGCTGAGGTCAGTTGTGAGTCGGTGTAATTATAAGACAACTGTGCTCCAGAGGTGGCTTCTATTCTTACAAAGTGTATTGCCACAGACACCAGAGTGCTAAACCATCCACACCAAGTCAAGGCTGCAGTCTTTGGAACTTAAGGAAATCCCTCAAACATTTGTTGCTATTTGTCACATAATTAAGCACTTGTAGCATGCACTCCCTACTGCCCCGAATCACAGAGTTGAAGATGGAAACCATCTCTCAGTAACACTCCCTCACCGAGCACTGAGCCGAGAACATGGAAATCGTGCCACATGTCTGCCATCTGTATTTGTACTTGTCAACAGCTCTGTTTTGGGATAAACAGTTTTGAAGTAAGAATCAATTCAACTTGTGGGAAGATTAGCCAAGTAAGAGCTCAGAAGACCAAAACAGAACATGAAGTCAGATAGTTTAAAATAACAAGCACCATTTTCTGTTTCTCGCTCAACATTCTGTTTTGTCACATCCCAAGAGAGCAAGCACATGGCAGCCAGGGTTTGAGGACAGAGACGGAAAATGCATTTACTCAAGCGAAAAACTCCTAAACATCCAACGAACACCTTGGCTACAAGGCAATTGGAAAGTACTCCCTGACCTCCAGGACTCAGAAAAAAGCCGTTTTAGCATTTCCACTATTTCACGGTCATGTGGCATGAAGGCCTATCTTGGGGCCAACTGCGCAGGTATAGCGCATAAAACAGACCTTTATTACATAAAAACAGTAGCGGTTCCCAAAGTTGATCTTGATTAAAAGTAGTTCCAATCTTGAAAACATGACATCCGCGGAGAGCTATTAGAATAGGGAGACAGTGAGGGGAAAATTAAGACTTACATACTGAAAGGGAGGTCAGGGAAGAAATCTAGTGGAAACAGGAGGCTACAGATTGGTGGCAGATAACAATGAAATTGCTTTTAGCAGCAGCTGATGTGCATGAATGAAGGGACCAGCTACCCTGGCGGCCCAACATAGTCTACAAAACAAATGAGAACGTGTGCGCTCCACTCGGAGGGACATCCATTTTCTCCTGAAAAGAAGTCATTTGTAAAGAGCAAATTGGTGATTTCTACTTACAGACTGGACCCTTTTTGAGCCCCTGTCAAGACGTGATAAATTATCGAAGCATAGCATCAAGTGTTTTCTTTTTGGTGTGCCTAAGTAAAACCTTGTGAAATGTTTCTGTTCACCTTCCCCAAGTTATTAATTAAAAAATAATTGTTTCAAATTACCCTGTGATCTTTAAAACAAAACAGGGCAAACTGCCACCTCTCTAGGAACCACTGGGCTCCTCCCCTCCTGTTCTGCCCCCACCCCCATGCCCTCTGCCAGGATGATCACTTCCAGTCCACCAGGGCTGGGGGGCAGGAATGCTGCCGAATGGGGTTGAAGGGGAGGTCGAGGCATCATCCACACTTGTCTGATGTTCACTCAACCACGGCATCTGAATCTATTTGTTGTTCCTGGAAGACAGCATCAACTACTTGGAGAATAAAGCAGAGATGTGAAAATCTCATTAATAAATTGTGAAAACCCTCTAAGGGGAGTCAGATGAGTCGTGTCCCTCCTTTGACATGACAGCTTCGTGGCTCTGGCTGAGAGGCCCTCGAGGAGCCAGGAAGAAGGAATTCTTCTCTGCCCTCCATGTAGCAACTGGTCGCTGAGTACAATCACAAACTCGAGGTGCCACTTCATGCCACCTTAACAGCCACACAAGAGAGAAGCAACCCTCCCCTCAAGAACCACATGGATGCCAAGCCTGGGGAGGAATGGCAATGGCACCAGGTCCAAGGGAAGGCCAGCCCTGGGCACATGGGTTCCAGGGAAGGGCTGCCTCGCGGCCACCTCACTGACTGTCAGAGGGTCTCCCCCACTCCTCTTGTGGCAAGCTGTTGCGAGATCCCAGTTTCATTTTTTACCTGGGGGATAGGATCAGAGTCAAACTGACCTCAAGGTCCCTTGGTAGCCTTGGACTGAAACTGCAGGCCTTTGTAGAACACTGCACTCAAGCACTGTGATTGAGTACAGAGGAAGATGGGACAAAGAAGGACATCTTTGAGGTGGTTTAATTATCAACCTCATCATGCAGTCAGCCAAATAAACAACGCAAAGCAAATGACACTGCTTGAAACTGAGGTTAAAAATTGTGTAGTGAGAAATAGACTTTATTTTTCTTGTTTTCCGCATACTGACAGAGGTCAATGAAAATGCCTGAAACTTAAATATGAAATCAAATCCATGACTTTATACATTTATCTCATACCAGTGAACAAATCACCAACAATAATGAAAATAGGACAAATTATATCACAAAAGAACCAAAAAAATTCATTAAAAATATATCCACATATGGAAAGTTTTGCTGCTGTGTTCCCACGGGGTCCTCACATCCTTCTCTTCTGTGTGCTTATGTATAACACTGAAAAGAGAAAAACATATCAAGTTGAAAAACTGTAGCAAACGTAGGAGTAAGTTTGAAAAGCAAATAGATTTCGGTTTGACACGTCTGCAAAAAGGGGTGATGAAACCACGTAGTATCTTCCAGGACAACACTATGGGATCAATTCTATCAACCTAATTACGGGTTTAATGTCTGACAGGAACATCAATCTGACATCTATCATGCTGACTACCCAACAGTCTGCAGGCCATGACCAGGGGAATAAAATAAAATGCATGTAAAAGTCCCCGGAAGCTAAGAAAGTTTTATAATGATGTTTGTAGTTCAGTTTAAGAATAAAGGCCATGTTATCACCTATCACCATGATAAAAAAACCCAAACCTGTTGTTCATCTTTTTAATCGTGAAAGGGTAAAACAAGCACCAAGGAGCTGTTCCTTTTCTGAAAGGGATCAATGTCCTCATTCTGAGTTCTCCGTTAAAAGTCTCCGCTAAGAGTCTCAAGCTTTGCTTAGTCAGACACTGTGGCCGCTCACAGAACACAGTGATACAGCACCAGCAGAAATCTGACTGCTCAGACTCTCCCCAGTAGTGGCCCCTCGCCCCCATCACTCAGATTCTGCCAGGTTTGTGCAGAGCGAGCTTAAGAGATGTCTTCATCAAAGAACTTAGTATAGATTAGTCAAGTAAATCAGAACCTTCTTAAGAAGCAAGTAGGTAATTGTTGAAGTCTAACAAAAATGGCTACTGATGACAGCACAGAAACGGTTCATGATGAAAGTATCAGAAAAATGGGGAAATCCACATGGAATGTGGACAAATCTCAGGTGTGGCCTGAAAGTAAATGGTCCACCCTGTCATCACTCAGAGACTGTGGCTGAATGTAGCCATCAGCTGTCTTGAAATAGGCTAAGAGCATAAGTACTCTTACTTTTAAATGCAGAGAGTCAACTAATGATACGAAAATGCGAAGATTTTCCTACCTATCAGGGGAACAGAAAAGCAAAGTAAAGAAATAATGGAAACACTGGAACAGGTGATATAATACGTATAATAAGAGTTAATGTGTTTATTCATAGCCAAGTAGCACAGAAGTGATCTAGAACTAAAGAACACAGATAAACACAGATAAGAAGGAATTCCAGACTCTAGAATCCAGACTCTAGCATCCAGAGCTTCCACCATTTGGATGTCTTTGTTTTCCCCTCAAAAAATTCAAGAATGACTTCATTGTAGTGATAATGTGTGAATAAAAGGGTACCAAAAACAGAACACACACTAAGTCACAACAATACGCCAGCTAAGTGAACTTTAAAGTGCTATCTTCTATTTTGTAATGGTTCTGCCAAACTAGAGGCTCCATATCTCCAAAGAGACATGTGAATGCCGACCAGACGCAGGACAGACAGGGTAAACTCTCCGCCAAGGGAAGAGAGCACCCTGAGCGGGCAAATAGTGGCCATTCCTCCAGTTCCACCCCCAGCCTAAGAGGCAGTACAGGGAACTATAGTAAACAGGTTCCTAAGAAGGGGGAGAACAGGGCTGTGGGTCAGTCTCCCAGGGCCTCTCGGTCCCTAGAAGGAAGTGGAGAATGTCTAGTTCCAAAATTCCTGGAAGCAGCTGGAAAAAAGAAAACTGATCACACACAAGATCTGTGATGCAAGCACTTCAAAACAACAAGGCAGAGCTAAAACTGAACTTCCAAAGTATTGAGAAGACCCTCCAGGCACCCTGATTCTTAGCACCACATTCAGGGACGCTGGCCAAGCGCAGCACCAGAACCATTACCATTGTTCCCCCGGATGAAGGCGTCCCCATACTTGTTCTTCAGCTGGCCGTTAACATACTCCTCCGTCTGCTCCAGCGCGATGTTCATGTAGCCATCCAGGCACGCCAGGACCCCTGGAGACAGTCAGCGGAGACATACAAAGCGCGTCAGAGTCGAAAATTACAGGGTAGACCCTGGGGCTGACACTCTCTATTCATCAGCTCTCGTGTGCTTAATATGAAAATTCACACTGTAAACGAAACTCAGTGGACTGAAGCGCAAGTCTTCGCTTAGTGCCAAGGTGCGTGAAGGTGAGGATGCATGGTCGGGAGCGGCCATGCACTACCTGCCCGCTGGAAAGAGACAACGGCTGCTCCCCTGACGGTACGTGACGGCAACAGTCACTTTGAGAGCGCTGGCAAAAGTCAGCCCAAGAAGAAGAGTTAAACACAAAGTGTGACACCATTCTTAGAAAGCTAAAGCAGTGTGTGTGTGTGGGGGGGAATACGGGGGGAGACGGCCATCAGTCGAGGTGCTCACTCCTGGTGGGTCCTTAGCCACTGACCAGAGTGTGGGGCTGGCAGACTTATGCCTCTCGTTCACAACATCTACCGCAGCAGATGAATGTGCTCGAGGGTTCAGAGGAAGCTTCCACAATCTGCTGAAATAATAGAAGAGGAGACAGCAGGTGCTCATGCAAGAACATCTTGAAGCTGTGACTCAGAGGGGAGAGCAGCTTGCGAGCCCCAGTGACACATGCACGGTGACGAACCCCTCTGTTCTGGAGCCGGCAGGAGAGCTTCCAGCCCCAGCTAATACAGGAAAGAGGCCCAGAACAGTCGAGGGAGCTTTCAAGGAAACTGTTCAAGCAGAGCTTTTTAATTGTGTTGAGATAGACATTTTGCAGAAGCTAACCTCTCTTCCAAAGAGGAAGACACACACAAGCCTCTAACTCCGAATCTCTAATTTAAAGTGGGAGATTCTAGGGGAAAAGAACAATTAAGTAAAAACAATACTACAAATTTGATTCAATTAGCCAAGTCACTAGTTCATGCTAAGTCTCAGCTTCGTTAACATGCTCCTCACTCGCTGCCTCTGCCCCATTATTCTCTGCACAAAAAAGTTTCTTTTCAAAACTGGGAGTAAAGAGAGCACAAGACATTAATCCAACGGAATTCTGGGAGAAGTGGTAAACTTTCAAAGAATCAGACTGGACTGTGAACAATTAAAAATTGTCATTTCCAATGAAAAGAAGTCTGAAAGAACTTTAATTTGCTTATTGCTGAATTATTATAAGGAGCTTCTGAGCAAATATGTTTGAAAATTTTACTCAAAAGCATTTTCAAATGCAATGTCTACTTTTAATCAAAGTATCTATTCTAATAGCAAACTTGAAACCATTGTAACCCCCTACTTCCCCAGGGGCTAAAGTACTATAACTAACACATAACTATAAGATGTTTTCTTCAAAGTTAAAAAGAAATCGCTACAGAGAGTTGGTGCGTTTGAATTATTCAACCACAAACTAAGAGTGTTCTTTATAATCAGGCTCTCAGTGGCAAACATTCTGCTTTGACAATAACAGAGGCCACAAACAGACATTCATAAACAGAGAAATTACACTCAGTACCCATGTGAAAGGCTGTTCGACTTCACTGGTAAACAAAGAAATGTTAACAAAATGAGATATACTTGTTGCCAATTAGGACTGGAAAAGTGAAAGCAAGGCAAACACCAGGGCTGAGGAGAACACAGGATACAATGACGCCATGAGCCCCAGGAGGACCACACCGCCTGCTCTGGACTCAGCAATCCCAGCCTAGGCGGTTGAAAGAGCTCCTTGGCCAAGTGCTCAAGTGACAGAGGAGCAGAGCTGCTGACAAGAGCAAAAATCCACTGAACACCTAAAATGTCCATTACTGGACACTGATCAAAACCAAACACAGAACTTTGATTCCCCCGCAGGTACTATTATGCAGTCACTGGGTTGCCAGGGAACTGAAGGCAGCTGCTAAATGTGTTAAAGGATGTGTGTACAGCTGACCCCACATATGTGAAACCATACTTCTAGGGTGACAGGACCAAACTGGTAAGGTAGACTGTCTTTGGATGGGAAAATGTGAAGAGACTGTTTTCTTCTCTTTACTTTTTGTAATTTCTAAAAAGAAAAACATACATTACAGAAAAAAGGTAAGGTCACTGATCTCTTTAGTGAAGTGCATTCTGAGAAAATACAGGAAATAATATCCTCACCCAAATCAACAGTCAAGTATACTTAAAATCCCTAGGAGTCTATTACCTCCTCCGTGTCAATCAAAGGTTTCCGGGTTAGCAAGTAGTCAGGGACTTTAACATATTTAGCATTTTGTGCAAACCTGCCTATTCATTGATAAAAAACAAATGAACATCAAGGAAACTACAGCGGCACAATACACTGGTTCCTTAACAAGACTTCTGAGTCACACTTGTGTTTGAGTCCCAGGTCTCCCTTACCCCTGACAGAAATCTCCAAGGATTTGTGTGCTGCCAGGATAAAAGTGAAAGCGAGGAACACATTCTGGACACAGCGCCCAAACATTACGTTGGCAAGTGTGGAAAGAGAGTAAAGCTCAAGAGGTTGCGATGATTCTCAGAAAAGACAGCAGGAAAGGCTATAAACACTGCTGGATTTATATCTGGGCCTATGAAATTTTACTCTGGAGACTGTAACCCATTTTAATTTTAGAAAACTAGGATTTAGTAACTTTAAAGATGGAATTCGATGGCATTCCTCTCACAGTTACGGGAATGCTACAATCTCTTACAGAGCATTCTTCACAAGAACAGGAGGAGTCTGGGTATACTATGTATTATGTGAGTGAGCTGTTCAAGGGGCTTGCCCATCACAATGACTCTGCAAGAGCCAATGCTGCTGAGTTGAGATGATGCTCGGTACCCGCTTATCAGGGTGATTGATGTGGGCCCCCCCAGCCCATCACCTGGGAACAGACAGGAATCACACAATTCATGCTGGTGTCAGGAGCACACAGGCTACTGTCAGAGCTGCCTCTCTGAAAGCAAATCATCTCAGAAAAAGAAACGGGCATTAAAAACTGCTGACAACCAGTGCCTGATGGCCTACTGGGTCTGTTTAAGAGGTTAATAAAAATCAGTGAGTTCATATATGCTTATTTAGTTACCACTGAGGAGGAAACATGAAAATATTACCTCGATAATCCACTCCAGAATTTAATTTTACCACAACTGGTCGTCCGATGATTTGCTTTAAGAAGTCACTGGGGGTTTGCTTCCGTAGACTCATTTTACCAGTTCTGATCAGAAATCTGAAAAGGAGCAAAAAAGGGCAAAGATAAAAGTTAATTATTCAACAGAAAAGCTTTGAAGCCCTTATCATATTTACAGGATGTCAAGTACTAAAGACCCACACAGGACTCTTTGGTATTATCCCACAACTTGACAGCCACACATTTTCACTACTTATGCAAAGTCAGACACCAGGCGGCGAGCTTATTACCTAAGGTCTCTCTCAGTCCCACAATCACTCCCAAAGAGCTGCCTCCCAGCAGAGGCCTGTGTTTCCAGAATCCATTTCAAGTCATGTTCCTCCTGTCTCATACAAAGTGAGGGTGCCAGTAGACAACCCTCCACCACTGAATTCCTGAATCTTTAGTGTATGCCAAGCACTGCTAAAATCCTGATCAACACTCTTCCAAGCATCCTGGAAAGAGTGTCTTAAGATCCCCATTTTGCTGATGAAAATAAGGGCTCAGAAAGTAAATAATTCACCCAAAATGTGGCAGAACATTCAGGGTAGACACATTTACAAGCATCTGCTCTAAAAGGTAGTTCTCAAGATAATAATTGAGAGCTAATACCTGAGTGCACTTAGCTAAGCACTCCACACACATCAATCCATTTAAAACTCCCTACCCAATGGGCAGGTGTTACATTTACCTTCATTTCACACTTGGAGAAATGAGACACAGAAAGCACCAAACATCTGCTCGAGTGATGGGGAGCTGGGTGGCCAGTCATTCTCTTAGCCACACCCTCACACAGCTTTAGACAAAACTGCGCCAACACAGTCAAAGAGCAAGACTGAACTCATGATTTAGCAGAAACACACTTCACACAGTACAGCAGCAGTCTAAACCAGAGAGGGAGCAACACTTACCCAAACTACCAAATCAGACCTTTTGTGCTCCCCAGCTTTTCACCCTATTATGTCAATTGTCTCTCCCAGGCTATCGCCTTGAACAGAAGTAACAGAATGGAGGTTACTTAGGCAAAAACAGTGGAAATTAATTTTTCTGTTTCAGCCAGGTCAGTGTGGCTACTAGTTAGCAGCCACAAAGCCTGCCACTTGTATCCAATTAGTATGCACACAATATTTTAAGGCCTTTTTTTAAGAAAAGCAAGTTTTTGGTTCCCAAGTAAAACTGTCATTAAAATAAGTGACACTGACTATTTTACTCCAATTCTAGCCAGTCAGTGACCTGTTTTTAGGCTAGGACCATTGTTTGAAAACTCTCTCAAAGCAAATCATTCTGCATATAGCAGCTTGGCAAAGACAGATACAGGGTTATTGGTTTCTCATCTCTTCCACAAAATTGTGTGTACACACATGCAAGGAAACTCAGAACCTTGTCACACACAGAGACTTTCACCCTACAGAACTTGGAGAATCTGGGAGAACTTAACTCATGTTTAAAGGGCAACTGTAAACAAGATTGATCATATTAAGTGAAAAAAAATTTTCTTTGACCAAGTACAGTTCAATAAAAGCAAATACAAATTTTAAAAACAACTCTTGAATTTGGGGCTGTTACTCTGACCATTCAAACCCACTGCTATCCTGCCACCCCCACCCCAACACAGAAAGATTTCTAATGTGATCAGCTCTTTTGTCCAGCAAATTAGAATTTCAATTTTCCACTTAACTGCCAGCTTATTTTTTTAGTTACAGTGGCAAAAGATAACAGAAATTACAACCACTATTCAGAATAACACTACTCATTCAAGGCTCCGACTACACAGCAATTTTATTTATGCTATTTTGAGCACAAGAAAAAAAATCACATAGTAAATACTGTAACAAATTCAGTATCTTTAATGAGCTTAATAAAAACAAACAAATCTTCCCATTCATCTACAAACTGCCTTATTTATGTCATGAACATGTACTGGTTCGAGGCTAAACAGGCTTAGAGAGACTATTAACGCTAACAGGCCTGAGAGAGACTCAGTTTCTGAACCTTAGGTTGATATCCTTGGACTGAAATCATATCATGCCAACCTTCTGTACAAAACTGTGATAAAACTAGCAGTCTTTGTGTTAAGAAAACAACAACAACAACAACAAACTTATGATATGAAATAAACTACTTTGTCCAAAGGCAAATTAATGTTGTACAAACCCAGACCATCAGCTACTCAACCGACAGTTATTGTCAAGATCACTAACATCTTACTCCTGTTCTAAAAAGCACAGCTCTAGCCTTCGGAGTCCATCAAAGACTGCACCTCCACCAGAAGCTTCCCCGTTACTCAGATGAGGGCCCAGCTCTTCCCAAGATGCTCCACACTCACACTACGATGGAGGCGGGGAGGTGACACCATGAAGCACGGCCTGGAGTCCTTGGAGTTCAAGCTCCAAAGGGCGCCTGAACCATGTCAATGGAAAATTCTTCGCAAGTGGCACATATCTGGAGAGAATGACGCCAAGGACAGCACACAGGGAAGACTAGCTTAACCCAGGCTTCGCCCGCCCAAGAATGACTTCCGGAAGTGATGCTGAACCTGAGGGTGAAGGAAAATGGGCCCCCAGGCCAGAAGGAGACACCTTTAACGGAGTCCAGACAGTGGCTTAAGTGTGAGGGGGATGCTCCGCAGGCGGGGGTGATGGCTGCACTGCAGTGGATGGGGCAGCAAGCTGGCTGAGAGAACTTGAGCTTGAGCCTTTCAGGTAGGTCCCCAAACGTGGGTCACTAGAGACAGACTCAGTAACTCGGGGCTGGGATCCAGGAATCTGCGTGCACAAGCCTAGGAGAGTCTCACAGGGTGGCAAGTCTGGGACAGACGTGTCGCTTTGGGGATCACGGGTGGTTTCTCAACAGGAACCCGCTGGGATCCCCAGTTGAGGTTAAAGAGCCAAGGGGCAGCTTACAGAAACTCTGTCATCGTGAAGCTCCCTGTTTCCCTGGAGTGGATCAAAGCAGCCACTACTTGCTCTTCTGTATTATTTGCCCTTCAGTCTTTCCTCCCTCATGACTACCAATACCAACATTTTTATTTATTGTCTAGAAGATCTATGTTCTGCTAAATCACTGGGGTGGGAGAGAGGTTGGGGGGAGGGAGGGATGTGTCCAATTATTTGGAAAGGGGACAGTTACTCCAAATACATTTCTTCACGTCAGGAGACAGGGTCCTTCACATTCGTCTTCATCAGCCTCTCTGTTCTCTCCATTACTTAATGACTAGCCCATAAGCTGCTTTCTTGACACCACAATTCTTCCCATCACTTGGTTCACGCAACTTTCGGTTTGCATCTTAGGAACTGGATAAGGCAGAAGAATAGTTCTGATCATTCCTGAAGCAAGAGAAAAGGCTCTTGAGCCATAAACATATATAAGAGGAAAGAGGCTTCCTCCCCACAGGGTCACCTTGATAAAACTTCGCTTCAATATTAAAGCCACAACCACCCACAGGCGGTGCCTCTCTGTTCTCTCCCCTGCCTCTCCAACTCTTACTCAGGTGACCCATTTTCATAAATGGCTATTTAACCAAAGGCAGTATATTTCTGGTAGAATCTACTGAGCGCACTAGTGTCAGAACAGAACATCTACATACAGCCTGCAAAGAGTTTTTAGTAAAAGAATGGGGGTGGGGGGGTGGGGGGGGAAATGACGACTAATTTTCTACATCCAACAATGTGCCCGGTCCTGTTGATTCATGAGTGATTCACAAACATTTCCTTGGCATACTGGCAGCAGCTGACCCTAGGGTGGAAGACTGTCAAAGGTCCAGAAGCCCCATGAAACACAGAGCTGGGGGGGAGGGGGAGCACCCAAGGGCACATCCCATGAAGAAGCTCATGAGGAAAGTGCTCACCGAGAAGCTGCTTAGCATGACTCTGAGCCATGCCACTGAACAAAAGACCACAAATCCTTGTTTCTGTAAAACAGGTTTTCCTTTCTTACGGTTTTTACAGCTTTTTCCTGTCCTATAAAGAGCATTCATAGCTTAGAGTGAAACAAATACTGAAAAGCACAAAGAGGCAATGAGATGTAGCATCGCAACCACACCCAACATGGGGTGCAGGGTTGAGAGGCAGCAGCCGGGGAGGTGCTGCTCTCTCCTTCTCTCTAAGCAGTTGGAGTAGCCAGTTCCCAAGGCTCCTATCAGGCCCACACTCTCACACTGCAGGGGCAACTTTCCTCCCTGCATGCCTGCAAGGCACCCTCCCCCCCAACCCACAGCACAAGAGCACACTGCCCAAACTATGGAGAGACCTTTGGTGGCGGTGCCAAGGGAAACCCCCATCTCTTACCCTCCCCCAGACTATGGAGACAGTGACAGGCAGTGTCATCCGAGCACTTCAGCAGCTACATCTGCTACCTCCATGATGTCACCGAACACAAGAGAGCCGCCCAAGAGAAAGCAGGGATGCGCCTGCGGTGTCCAGTCAGCTGCATCCAAATCAAGAGATGCTTGTTACAGATGCAGACTCCTGCGCCTACTCCTTGGCAGTCTCTCTAAGCAAGGGTGTGTGACTTACTTGTGAATTATGGGAAATAATTCCGATAACCAGTGGTTCTCAATCAGGGGTGCCTCTGCCCCCTTTGGGGACATCTGGAAATATCTAGAGACATTTTGGGTGATCTGACTGAGGGTGTAGGTAGAGGCCAGGGATGTTGCTTGCTATCTTACAGAGCAAGGCCAGCCCTTTACAACAAAGGATGATCAGGTGCAAATGCCAACTGAGGTTGACAAATTTTCCTTAAGCCTCCAACCAAAAAACCATTGTTCTCTGGTCTTAAAGCCACAAGAAGTTTTCAAAAACCTTCCAGTTATCCACACATAAGAACCAACAGCTAAACTCTAACCAGATGATTAGATATAAACAATAACTTATTGGCTATTCCCTGCCACTACGTAGAGAATCTGAAAACAAGTCATAAAACCTTGAAGGAGCTTTCATTCTAAATAAGTGAATTCTAATGCTGACCATGAAAAAGGTCACATCCTTATTCTTCCAATGTACAGAGCCCTTCAGTGATTAAAATCTGTTACCGATAACAATTCTAAAAGGATAGGACATTCCAACATTTAATGTGCAGTGTGGAGTATCTATCAGTATTGGTAAGAGATAACCCATTGCTACATAAACACTGCTCCAGTTAGGTAGGCAGAAATTTGATTTCTAATCCCAGTTCTGCTCCTTCATCAGCTGGGTGTGTTGGGGGACCCATTTCATCTTTTAGATGAGATCGGGGGCATTCAGGGTGTTATGGCCATCGGCCCACTTCATGGTTTAAAGTCCTAGGTTCCTCATGTGCAAAATAAGGAGGCTCTGAGGAGATGAACACTGAAGTAAGCAATTGTCTCTTTCGGTCAGGCGAGACCGTGTGTGTGGAATACTAACACACTCGTGGGCAGATTGCAGGAGCGAATTCAAGCAAATGGGAGTTACCAGACCCCGTCACAAAAATTGGGGAAAAAAATTTTAAAGGTCCCATCTTGCTGATTGATTTACAAAAACTTTGTATTATAAGCCACACTTCTGGTGCAACTGGCAAGTCATAAACTACAACATTTTTTGAAAAACAACTCGGCAAGCTGTATGGAGTCCAAAAAGAACCTCACAGCATCTATTCCAATAAATTCACTTCTTGGAGTCCAGTTTAAGCAAATAATCTGAAATCACAGTTAAAAAAGAAAAAAGCTTATCAAAGTGTTTATTACCTGGGATGCTAAAATGAAGCCAAAACACCCTCAATGCCTCAAAATTCGGAAATGGCTGAAGTTTATAGAAGCAACACAATGACTGGTTGCCAATCATTAGGAGACACATCATCAGAAAAACATTTTGGAAGAATTACGTGAGAGCAGAGAAACGAAATACAGAGCGATAAAACAGCTGCGGCAGAAACTAGCAGCTCAAGAATAAACTACAGGGGGAAAAAAGTACAGAAGGAAGGGCTGGGTGGAATACTCTCTGCTTCGCCAACCCCTCCTATGTTTCACTTTCTACAACAGTCTAAGAGGGTGCATCACTATCAACCTTACCTGCTAGCACCCTAACTCCGGGCACCCTAAACAAAGACACCTGCAGGGAAGGCCCGCGCGCGCGCCCCGCGACAGTCAAGACAATCGAGGGCATGCATCCCCGACCTGACTGCGCGGGCGGGCGGGCTGCTCCAGCTCCTAATTCCTGGGACCAAGCGCCGCCACCCCAATAATGAAGGCCCAGCAATACCCAGCAGCTCTGGAAACCCGGGGTGTTTGGCTCGGCGTTCGGAGCCGGCCGAATCCGTGGACCAAAGTCGGGGTTCCCCGCAGAATTCCGACAACCAGTGAGGCCTCGAAACTCGCTGCGGGTGCTCAGGCAGGTGGGGGTCCCCACCGCGCGGTCTGGGCGCCCTCGGCGAGGGGGTCTTCGGGTCGGGCTCTACGGAGCCCAACCGGGACGAGCGGGAGATTGGCGCCCGGAGAGCGCGCGCGGCTCGGCGGGGAC
This sequence comes from Uropsilus gracilis, assembly GCA_004024945.1. NCBI lineage: Eukaryota > Metazoa > Chordata > Mammalia > Eulipotyphla > Talpidae > Uropsilus > Uropsilus gracilis. The sequence goes on along the minus strand of PVHY01007033.1, from coordinate 25,948 downwards.
CGGCCTGCGCAGGCGTCGGCGCTCCTCCCGGTCGCGTGCGGCTGCTCCTCCGCCCCGCCCGCGGCGCCCGGCCGCAGAGGCTGCGGACACGCCGGCTCACCTCGCGACGGGGTTCCAGAACCCCCACTGCAGGAGTCCTACGATCCCGGTCTCCGCCGACAGCGGGCGAAACCGAAACTGAAAGCGCCGGGGGCGGAAGCTCGTCCGTCTCGACCAATGCACGCCGACTGGCTACGGCAGCCCGCGGAGACCAAAAAGTCCTGACCGCGCCCGAGCGCGCGAAACCAGCGTCGGGTTTGCAGGGAGTCGAAGTTGGTGCGGTGGGGTTAAAGTAGAGCGCTCTGGTGTTCTTTCAACAGAAACTAAACACTCTCCCCAACTCCTGTTCCCCCGCCCCCAAGAACCTGGAAGTGAACCTTTTACGCAGCAATTCTTTCAGGGAGAAATGGAAGAAATAGCTCGAAGCCACAGGAAACTGAATTTTACTGCTAAAGTAATCAGTGTGGGAACCCAGACAATTCCTTGAATAATTTAATGCAGATAAATAAAGCAAGCAGCCTCAAGTCCTTAAACCCACCTTTGAATTGTGATTAAATACATGAAGAGGATGTCATTGTTAGCAAGAGGTTGTTTCCATGACAACGTTAATTGACACAAAAAGAATTAAAATCACTAAAGTAACTTCGGATTATAATGGCATAAAATTGCGTTATGTTACAAACGAGAGAACCAACTAGTTCTAATTGGAAATGGTTGCAGACATTATTTTAAGTGCTGCTATGGGAACTTTGGAATTTTGCATGAATCCTCAGTATTCTGGTTATTCATGGAAAGGGAAAGGAAAAAGAAACAAAACTCTTATAGCAAGACTTGATTCCTTCTTTTCCGTGAACACACACTTTCATCAGCTTAAAACTTACTCTTTCATTGTATTTATATGTACTTCGGTAAATAAAGTGGAGATATCTTTAAACAGATCCTCAACTCTGTTAAGTATTATAGAATCTAAAATGCAGAATCCTTTTCTAAAAAAGTTACCCTTTTTTAAATGAAGTTGATAAAACCATTGTTTCATGTCATTAATTTTTTGACAGTATAGGATTTCTCCCCCCAGGGGCTCTCCCACCCTCTGGAAACCCCTCTTCTATAGGCCTCACTTAAAGAAAAGAAACTTTCATTGGAATGGTGGAAAGAACAACTGGGTGTGATTTGGTAGAAAAGAGAGATCTCCTTATATCTTTCCATAAAATCTCACTTGGTTAGAAACAAAGAATTACAGATTTCTTGAAAAGACTGTATTTGAAGTTTTTGCAGTATAAAATACAATGTAAATAAAAAGCTAAATAAGCATCATTTAAATGAAATAATTAACTGCAAAGAACAGCCATAATGGGATACAAAACCTTGTCCCTAAAAACCTTCACAGAGATATAAATCATACCACATTCCTTGCGGGTTAATTTAATGATTGAGAAAACTCAAAACCTCATTCCTTTTACCTCAGAGGCCTGGTGGTGTGGCAGGGAGTGGGCACTGAGGAATGTTAAGAGCTTGGTTCATCTGCCCAGCATCTGTGAGTTTTTTTCTAAGAAGCCTGGGTCTGTAAGGATTCACTAGACAAATGGAGAAGGCGCCACAAATTACTTTATGAGCCAACAACTTTATCAAAATGTGGTTGTGCCCTGAACCACCTCGGCAGCTTAAAATTAGCTTGTACCAACTCACAAAGCAATTTTCTATTTCACAGGGTTTTTAAAAAGCACCTTTTGTTATAGAGAAAAAAACACATTGTGAGACTTTCTGAGTCCTCCAAGAATTGGTCTTCAAACTCTGAACACAAAAGTTAATTAATAATATTTTAAAGGAGCCTTAAAGTCATAAAAACAATTGGAATTTAGTTTAATTTACACAGATGGGTTTAGTTGTTCCACTGATGAACCTACACTGATACATCATTATCACCCAGTGTCCAGAGTTTACACCAGGGCTCATTCTTGGCACTGTGTGCCCCATGGGTTTTAACAAACATGACAGAAATCCACCACCCCAGCATCATACACTGTAGGTGCGCTGCTGTAAAAATACTCCACGCTCTGCCTTTTCATTCCTCTCTCTCTCCCTTCACCCTTGACAACCAAGGATCTTTTTCACTATCTCCATCATTTTGCCTTTTCCAGAATGTCATCAAGTTGGAATTATACAATGTATCACCTTTCAAACTAACTCCTTTCACGTGGTAATGTGCAATTAAGGTTCTTCTGTGTCTTTTTTCACAGCTTTGCAACTCAGTTCTTTTTAGCCTGGATAATACTCCATTGTGTGGATGTTCCACACTTCTGTTTACCCATTCACTTACTGAAGGACTTCTTGGTTGCTTCCAATTTGGAGCAATTAGGAACAAAACTGCTATAAACATCTGTGCACAGATCTTTTGTGTGGATATATTTTTCACCTCGCTGAATGAAATACCAGGAGTGAAGTTGCTGAATTATATGAGAATACAGTTAGTTTTATAAGCACTTGTGAGCTTCCGACATGACTATACCATCTTGCATCTCCTCCGGCAGTGTCTGTCACTATACATCCTCACCAGTAGTTTGTGTTTCCAGTATTTTGAATGTTGACTAATAAAGGTGCAATGGAATCACATCACTGTTTTAATTTGCAATTCTCCAGTGAGCTGTGATGTGGAGCATGTTTTCATATGCTTATTTGCTCTATCTATATTTTTTCTGGTGAGGTGTTTTTTCTGATATTTTGCTAATTTTTGAATCAAATTGCTCAGTTTATTTTGCTGTTGACTCTTAATCACTCTTTGTATATTTGGTGTAGCAGTCCTTTACCCACTAAGCAAATATGTTCTCCTTGTCTGTGGCTTATCTTATCTTACTGTTGAATCTATTCCTTTTAAAATAGGCAAATGATGGTGTAGGAATACTAGAGTGAATGCTTGCCATTTCACGATTTGTTCCAAAATGTTTAGTTCTTTGTATGTATATCTTAAAAAAACTTTATCCCTCAGTGTTTCATATTCGGTGTTTCATGTTCATGACTAGCTCCTTCTCTAAAATACCCAGCAATCCTGTGTCCATGTGGGGGACTGCACTGTGTTAACACTGCTGAGAGATGTAAACATGGAAATGGATTTGCCAACAGTCTCCAAGTAGATTTTAATAGCTAAATCAGTGTTTCTTAGAACACTGACCAGTCTTACTCTAGCAATGCATTTACTGAATGAGGTGCTGGCATGCAGTGGGCTTCCCTGGGCTCATAGACTGGAAAATAACAACACCCAACCCTTCACAGTCTAGTAGTTCACTAGAGGAACTACTATCTACCTTATCTCACAGGTTGTAAAAATATTTTGATAAAGAAAATGAGAAGAAAGGCTCTGTAGTGGCTGAATATCTTATGAGAAGATAAACCCATGGACTGGTGCACATATTTCTCAAGAAAAGTAAGATGCTTTTCATTTTTTACCAACAAATATTTTTTTATCCAGAATGCCAAAATTTAAAACCAAATGCTACATCTTAGCCCTTGGCTTCAAACACAATGTTTGAGATAGATGTTCAGATTTCATTGGCCATCATTCTGGTATCTCTTGAATTTCAGCAGAGATGGGTTCAAGGTCTGCACCCTGGTGAGGAGGGCCTTCAAAAGGCTATGATGCTTCATACTCCACCGTGAACTTGAGAAAACCTGTCTTGGCTATAAAATTCAGTGAAGTCCATGTGATGCTGCCCTTGTATTTTAATCAAGATGAACTTGAAAGGTGAACATTATAAGTGGGAGAAATTATTTATAATTTGGCAATAAAAGTTTATGTCTAACACTCCAAATTTCATACATCTGCTATGTGCTGGCCCTGAGATATAAAACAATTGAAGATGCCTTTACATTTGGCCTCATCTGAAAGGTCATAAATTAGAATGATAGCGTTCATCTTCTTTCCTAGCTCACAAAATTTCCATATTAACATCTTCACCTCAAACATAAATGGTTACCCAGCTACAAAGAAAAGAGTTGTGTTGGCCTCTATGAATTATAGTTTATGTCGGAAATCAGCAGCATATAAGGCATTGCTTCTGGTTGAGGATATTGGCTTCAATGAAGTTAGTTTTACTACAGCAAAATGAATTAAAATTGTATGTCCAGTCCAAATCAATAAATATTGATATAGAAAAAAATAGGAATTGTTTCATTATCAGTCAATAATTTCTCTGGTCCTTTAATTCTTAAAAATGCATTTCTACATGTTTGAGGGATTTTCTCTGTTAGAATATCTCCTAACAAGTTAATTTAAATAAATTCAGCATTCAAAATGTTTCACTGTAATGTGACTTTAACAGATAATGTGAACATTTTTATATTTTTCCACTATAAATGACTCACAATACTTTTCTCTTATGACATATTATGACTAAATTCATTCCAAAATATTGATGAATTGGACCAGTATTTTATGTTTAGACTTAGGAAAAATGTCTAGAGCAAAAAAGGAAAAAAAACCAACAGATGGCCTTGATTTTCCAGGGTGAGTTATCAAACCCATATGCTTTTTTGGTGTAAAGGTTTCTTTCACCAGCTCTGTGGTGTAGTTAAAATGTAGCATATTATAAACTAGCAGGGTCAAGTTCAAGAACAGCTTCACAATCTCAGGCCTTTATCCAAGAAGAATGCAAAAATGTAAGACCAAATGTTACTTCTCTTTAGCATGAGAGCTGTTTTCTCCAATCTGGGAACAGTGAATATAAGGTAGCTAGAAATTACCTGTCGGTAAGCATAAGCTTCTCCATCTCAATTTTGTTTTTCTGAAGCATTTGTCTACTTATCCCTTTCATGTCAGGAGACATGGCTGTTCTCTGCCACCACTGCAGTCATTGCAGAAAGAAATACATCTGCTGTTTCCTGATACTCTCATGGGCATAGGCTGGAGCTGTTTCTTTTGTGACAAAGCCTGCTGCAAAGTCTGGACACTGGTTGTCACAGTCAGCCGCACAGGGAGGGTGATCAGCTATCTCGAAAACACAGCACTATTTTCCTTTGGTCTCCATTCCCAAAATAATCTGGGGAACTGACAACTGTCTTTATTTACTTACGGTAATATTGCTATTTTTTGTTTGTATATTGTATTTTTGGGTGTGTGGTGATAACATTTGTCCCATATATGCTTTAAGTATACAGGTTCACACCTCTTCAGGTGTATGCTCATGCCACACCCACCAACAATGCCCCAACAATCCTCCATTATTGTCCACTGAGTCCCCCTTCTACCTGAACTCCCTGCTCCCCAAACCATCCCCCTCTAGTATCCTCAGTTCTGTAGTCAGATTTTTAGAGCTTGTTCCTTTTTTGTCTGTTCCTTTATTCTGTTTTTTATATTCCATATCTGAGTGAAATCATATGGTACATCTTTTTCTCCTTCTGACTCATGTCACTTAGCATAGAATCCCTTCCAGTTGCATTCATATTGTTGGAAATGGCATCTTTTTTGTTTTTATAGAGCTGAGTAGTGTTCCACTGTATCTACATACCACATCTTCTTAATCCAAGGCTCTGTCACTGAGAATGTAAGATGTCTCCCTAACTCAGCTCTTGTAAACATGGCTGCAGGGAATGCAGGTGTGCCTACATCCCTTGGAATTCCTGATTTTGCATTCTTGTGGTAGATAACTAAGAGTGGGTTTGCTGGATCTGAGAACTATGTATACAAGTTGTAATTAGTGGAGAGACTCATTCCTTCTTACCTTGAAATTCTTCTCTATCGACTCACCTAGGGGATTCCTTTTGTTACAGGAGAAGCAAGGTCTTCTGATTAGGCTGGATGATGGAGATAAACAGGTTGCTGAGGTCACAAAACAAATGAAGAAGAACAAATACAGCTTCTGATTAAGTCTGGAGCCAGAATGGATATTACAGTTGAATTTACTTGAATTTTGCTGAGTGGCCGCAGATTAGGTTCTGTGAGTCCCACAGATCCAGTTAATAGGGCAGACAATGAAGTTCCCGGATGTGCACTCTTCTCAGCATAGAATTTCAGCATGTCCTGAGCTGTGTGCCCTCCGTCCCAGTCACACAGTCGATAAACATTCCTTCCTCAACATCATGTGCCTGAAACTGGCCACAGCTGCCCAATTTCCACTTTTGCCGCCACCCCTACTCACGGCAGCAGGTCACTCAGGACCTTCAGAAGCTCCCTCTTCACTCTCACGCTGTACAGGAGTGCCAAGGCTCAGTGTCAACAGCTGACACCTACCTACCAATGCTGGAAGGAACGCTAGCGATTTTACAGTGTAGTTATCAGCAAAATTCAACCTTACACTTACACAATTTTAAAATCAAAAGAAAAAGAGACTCAGGAGGAATGTTGCGGTAGAGAAAATAGATGGCTTCGTCAAAACAGAAAGGACTACTCTTGTTTCCTCGTGCATTTTAAAGGATGATGTTCTAGTGGTCAGCACTAACTGGAGAAAGGAAGGTGTGGTGCAGCTCTCTGGGTGGTCTCCTTCCATCGCTGAAGTTCCTTCGCTCCTCAGGCCCTGGCAACTTGCCACTGGCCCAAGCATACCCAACTTTGAGGTATATGTAACGTGAGGCCAGGGTGTCACACAAACCTGCAAAGTGCCATGTTGGAAAGAGTGAAACCTCTGCTTGGGAACAAACCTGGGGCCACATGCATGACCCAGTGGGAAGAACACTAAGTCTGTGCAGGTGACAGGACTGGTGGGGTGGTAAGCTACTCACCAGGCAGGCCACCAAGTCTCACCCAGCCTGCAAGGAGTAGGGTAATTACACACAGTGACACATGACAAGAAAAACGTCCCCTGGAAGACATGTAAAAGTAAGATTTCTATCTTCTTAGGGTTTGTGGAAGGGTGAGTTACCTCCCTGTCTGGGAGAAGCCTTAGGAGGGTGCCTAGGCCCCCCACATGAATAGTGAGTGCTGGCTGAGGAGGAGAAGCCTTCTGAAGAGAGTAGTTGTCTTAACAGATTCCAAGTTTCTTGGCCCAGATGCCCTCCTTGCCCAGGCTCATTGACCACCCCCAGTTCTCATCCCACATTTCTCAGGTATCTCCACCTGAATTTGACTCTGGACTCTGCACTTTTCCTGTCTAGGTGGTTCCCAGGATAAGACACATATTCTCTGACTCACAGTTTCTTCAACTACCTGCCACCATGGCAGAGGCCTTCTAACTTCAGTTCTTATAAGGTGACCCACTCTGGAGTTTGCCCATGTGCATTTTCATACAGTGGAGATCCTTAAGAGCTTCGAATACGGAAGCTCTTATCACAAAATGGCGGCTCCCAGTGCACAGGATGGGGAGGAAGTGGGTACTTAGGGTTGTGATGGCCTCCCTGGGCAAGAAGATGTGCCCTCTCATCCAAGGCACAGAGCACCCCTGCCAAATAAGCCTTCCAACCCGATGGGGGTAAAAGTGGATTCCGTGTCATTCAAACGAAGGAATAAAACAGTACTATCTGCCAGACAGAGGAGAAAGGAGGAAGACATGAGGATGGTACTAGATATATTTTAGTCAAGTTAATGCTCAAAATGGGTGTAAACCCTAAGATGGAAGCCTCTATGCCTGAAAAAAGCAAGGCCTCCACCTCCCTGACCATCCAGAACAGTGGCAGACATCACCTAGTCAAGGGCATCAAAGATGCTCCAGATGAATATGCCTGATCAGTTCCAGGAAAATCTATCAATGGAAGCTGCAAAGATGATGTGCTCTTTTCTATGAACACTGAGAGCATTTCACGTGGCATTTCATAGCAGCTCTGCACCATCCACGGACTGGGTGTTGGAAGGGTGGCAGTCTTTCAGGAAGGTTATGTGTCCTCTGAGCTCATGTCTTGTGCTTCCTGACCAACTGGTGTTTCACCTACGACTTCAAGACATCTAAGTCCAAGCCAGAATGTTAGTCCAACTCTGGAAAATCTGATGGCTTACTCAACATATATTTGTATTGAGGATGGACCAAGATTTGCCCAATCAGTTAAATAAAAACACTTAATGAGACAGGTTTATTCCTCTTAGAGAAAAAGATCAGCCCAGAGTGAGAGGCAGTCTTTTCAGACATTTATAATTTTTTACCATAATAATATGTTTTCTGTCAATAAATTACAGATAAAAGAAGAAAAATAAACCACTCAAATTTGCCTAGCTCACCACTCAAAGCAAAATAGCATGGGAGGACAGAATTTTCCAGATCATTTCCATTTCTGTCACTCTCTCCTGCACAGTATGGTACTTGCTGCTGTATTATCCTCTTTTCTCACTTATACATAGTGACTATCTTTACATGTCATTGAATATAAAATTATTTAATAGCTGCATGATACTCAGTCACAAGACAGCAAATTCCCTTGTTATCAGATCAGAATGTATCAGAACGTATTTTGAATTCTTTGCCACAGCAAAAGCATATATCTAACTCTGTGCGTGTGTGTGTATATGTTTTAGGGGTTATGTGGATGCTTATTTGAGATAAATCTTCCAATGAAGAGTCACATTTCCAATGATCTCCACATGTTCAGGATATCATGCTATAGGTATTACCACATTTCTGTTCAGGAAGGTCAATGTATTTTAAAATAAATGAGTGTCCATCTGTTTTCAAAAATAATAGTACTGATTTGTAAATGTCTTTATTTTTTGTCATTCCTGGGGTAAGCTCCTGGAAAAATGGGTTTACTACTGTGTCCCTAGCCCACAGTACATGCCTAACCCTGAGTACTTCTACTATTTCCAGCTTTATACTTTTGTGTTTCATATACCCAGTCATGTATACGTCCAGTCCCATATAACCTGGGATTCTCCTTCTACCACTTTCAACTTGTCACATACCATACCATGCATTTTACAAAGAGGAACTGATTTAGATCTCATACAATGCTATGGAGTTACTACAGCTGTCATCTCCAATCAGTAAATGAGTTAGTTAAGGCTCAGACCTTGCCCAAAGTCATATGATTAGTATGTTGTGGATCTTGGACTTTAATGAAAGCAGCTGACATTGAGTCCATGATTCTTTACCATTTTTATTTCCTTTATACAAATATACATTGCAGTATCCCTGGGCAAAAGACTCAATGTTTTCCCACTTGTCTACTACTTAACAACAAATAATCATAAACTCAGTTACTTAAATAACAATCATTTTACTTCTCAGTGTGTGTGGGCGTGTGTGTGTGTGTGTGTGAAAATCTGGTCTTTCTTCCAAGGTTGCAGTCACATGGTGGCCAGAGTCACAACTGCAATGGCGAGGAAGCTCTACTTGTTTACATGGTCATGGGTCCACACCATCTAGTCTCTCTATGTGAGATAGCTGTGCCTCCTCATAGTATGGCAGCCTTAGTAACTGGACAACTTAAAGGGTGGTTGGAGGGTTTTTTTTGAGTACCAGTGAACAAGGCAGAAGATTATTAAGACCTAGCCTCGAAGTCACATAAGTCACTTCTACCTATTTTATGGTTAAAAAAAAAATCAAAAGCACTTCTATCTTTGAGGAGACCATCAAATCCCTTATAACAGAAGGAGTGTCAAGGTCACTTTTTAAGAGCAAGTAGGGTGGAGGATCTGGAGGATCTTACTGCCCTCTTTGGAATCACATAACTAAACATTTTTTCAGTTTACTATCAGTTTAATGAATCTGAGGTAAGCAAAAGTTGGTGAATTTATTAGACTCACGACTGAGAATTTGAGTACAGGAACACCCTCCAGAGAGCTCTGGGAAAGTGTCCCAATTTCTAAACTTCTCAAGGAGTTCATGTATACCTTAGAAGGAGGTTACATAAGACATTTCGAGGATTTCTGCACAGAAAACCTGAGCAAGGGTCCTATTAGTGTGTCTAGCTGATGTTGTCCAACATTAAAGAAAACAAGGAGAATTGTTAAAATTCACTCTGCTTCCATCTATTGAGATCCTCATCTACAGGGAACTGAGAGATTTAGTTAGCATTATCAAAATCTTGGAACTGATATTATTTGGAGTTACTAATGTATCTGGAGGCAGCTTCCAAATACTGTGTATTTGTTTGTTGGCTTTTTCACAGAGATGGCATTTTTCATGGGTACAGTCTCTTTACAAGAAGAAACCAGCTATTTCCTGACTCTTGATTTGTCCCCCTACTTTGGGACCTGGGGAAGGGGTACCTACTTGTTAGCTTTGGTTAACAACATAAAACATGTTTTAAAACTCATGTTTCATATAGAAGCAATAATGTGTGTGCTGATTCATTCTTGCTTGTCAGCCATGGAGTTTTCTGATTGATAAAAGATGCTTATAAAATGGCACATTGGTAGAGGATATTTATAGGTTGGAGGTGCAGTTTATGGTTCTGGAACAAAGTGAACCAATATAAATTGAGCCTGGGATCTTGGTCTCAATATCCAGGATTTTAAAACTGCAGACTTTCAACTAAATGGGAGAGAGATATCTTTTCTGCTTCTAAAATGAAATCATCCCTTTTGTAAAATGGTTGTTACTACGCATATAAGTTAGCACCAATGCTGCAACACCAGTGAGGCGGTTTGTGGGAGGGGCACACTGATGCCTAGTGGGGTTCACCTCTGGCAGTTGGTTAGCAATAAAGGGCCAGGAGCAGAGGAGTGAAGCCAAGTTGACCTCCTTCCCTGCAGTGATCTGCCCCCTCTCAGCTATGACTGCAGTTACTAAGCAAGATATTTGGGGGACCAAGGAGTGGCTGCAGGATTATTTAACCCTACATACATCATGGGTGGTTGTAGGTGAAACAGGTCCCCAGAAAGGAAACTACTGCAGATTAAGTAAGTCAGTACTTCGTAGCCTCAGGGATGCTACAATTCTTCCTGTTTGTTTTAGAGAGCTTGTCATCGGTTCTAACTCCCTGCCGGTTGATTGCGTATCTTCAGCGGTATCTTCAGCTACCACGTTGTTGCAGTGATGCTGGCGGAGAAGTTGTATGCTGTATGCTCCCAGGTGCCCTGGAACCTGGAGGACACCTGTCTGACCGTGGCCTGTAGCTCAGGCCTTGACTCATTTCACATGAGAGGACAAGCAGGAGTCAGAAGTGACAGGTAAGGCCGGGCACGGTGGCTCATGCCTGTAAGCTTCAGCCTATGAAGCGGCCGGGGCTAGGGATCGCGGTTCGAGTCCCGCCTGGGGCCCGTAGTGAGACCTAGTTTCAAAAAAATAGCTGGGTGTGGTGGCGCTCGCCTGTCATCCCAGCTACCTGGGAATGAAGCTGAGGCTGGGGATTGCTTGAGTCTGTGGTACCCTGGGCAACAAGAGCCTGCGATTCCACGGGCAAAAATAGCAAGACCTAGCCTCAAAAAAAAAGAAAAAAAAGTGACAGGTATCTGACTGCAGCTGCCTTGCTCAATATGGCGCCCACTACTGGGGGAGAAAGAGATCCTGACCCTAGGGTGATTTTTCAGGTGATAGAGTGAGCAGTCATTTGGTTTCTGAGCCCTCCAGCTTGGACATACTGCCTTAAGTTTTAAGTTGTTAGGTTTTGAAGCCTGGTCTACATTGTCTTAGGGGATGAGGAGGGGAAAGAACCTTAGAGCCCCTTGAGCGTTTTCTCTGGCTAGCTTAAAACATGGCTTCATCTCCCCAGAGAATGAAGGGCTCCAAAACTCCTTCCCTTACTACATGGCCCAAAAGGATGCACAATCACAAAGGACGACAGAGCTAAATCTTACTCCAAGGCATTCACAGAGGTTGCTGACTCACCCAGATTCCCCTCTCCTGAGAAAGGCATGGAGCCGGCCCCAACAAGCCCCGCTGGAGATGGGATGCAAGGCACAAAAAACATCAGACAGGGTTACAGCCGGATGTCTGGGCTCCAGCCACATCCCTGGAGGTTTGTCGTCTTTGCTCTCAGTAATTGGAGAGTTGGTCACGCAGCCAAGTCTGTCCTGGTCTTGTGTGAGTGAAGTTTTCTTTTTTGAACTGATCCATAGAAAGCACAAGTCACACAGCCCAGACTTACCGAGTCCAGCTAAATGCCACACATAGAACAAATTCCCAGCTTACCTTGGAGAGCTGTGATGTGTCCAAACTCCTCCCCTGTCAGGGGAAGAAATACGGAAAGATTTCTCTTTTAGCTGTTTATTTGTGAAGGAGTAAATTCCATCGTAAGAGAAGTTCTTGATTTGTCAGCTTGGAGAAGCTGAGTTCCCTTGAGTCTATGAATCTAGAGAAAATGGACTGCAAAGGTCATTTAATGGGGTACCCTGAACAACCCCACACTGATCTTGGTGGCCACTCCTGCAGAGAACAATAGCATTTGGATTCTAATCTCCTCTTCACAAACCACCAAATAAGAATACAATTGCAAGATGAACCAAAGACTAAATTGAGAATTGCTAGTTTGCTTCACAGTCACTGCTTACCCTCAAGTCCCTGGGTCCTGGGGTGTTTGAGGATTTAATCTGGGTCTTTGATCATAAAACTTGCCAGAAATCTAAATGTCTCTCTGCCTGGTAAGGGTTCATCTTAAAGAATGAAGACTCACAAAGGCAATTGGTTTGGGGAAAGTTACAGACACTTCAATAACTTTCCTATAATTTTATGTGATTCTATAGAAAGCAACTGTCACCTGCCCTAAATAGGACTCTTTAAATTCACCTTAGTTGTACACATGAACCAGACAGGCTGGTCAAACTGGTTCTACCAGGGAGTGATGACTTGGTGATAGACAGTCTTTTAAAAATGTTAAGGAAGAGCTTAAACCCAACACAAAGGCAACTTCATTTGGGAATTAGAGGTGAATCGCGGGTTAAGTATTCTGCCACTTCCTAGACTGGACAACTAAAAATGAAGGGCTAAAATCATTGAAAATGCCTCATGATTTACACAAAGAGCAAGTGTGAAATGGGTGTATTAATAAATCTTACTGCAACTGTGTTTCCTCCTTAAGCTATGCCAACCTGTTTTTTAAGCCCAAATTTCAAAAATTATTTAAAGGGTGGGGCAGTTGTTTCTTCAAATTTTACTTCTCTCACACTTAGCAAAGAAAATGTATATCTATTTTGTAAAGTAATGTCATTACTTGAAGCCTACCTCTTTCCCTTTGACAGTAAAACAGAGTGCTTATCTTCATATTTTCATAATGAAAACTCCCCAAGCTCAGGCTACCCTGGCAGATTTACGACCTTTGAGCAGGAGAGCTGACAGGCATTTTAATATGAAAGGAGATATGATGTCTTTAATGTACAGTGATGTCACTTCTAACAAGGGAGAAGCTGCCTGCTGCAATGCAATCACCACAGCCAGGCGACCCAGCTGCTGCAGAGGGGACCTTCTAACCCAGAGAAAGGTCACCAGGAAGACAGAGAAGAAAGGCCACTCCCAATGCAGGTGGAAGGGCACAGTGGGAGGTCATGGGCCCAGGCTATGGTGTGTAGCAGTGGCAGGAAGTTGAAACCCGGGAGCTGTCTAGACAGAGCTGACCTTGTGGAGGGGAAACTAAGACTGGCACTGAAAAGGTAATGCAAATCCTCCCGGGAGTGTTAAAAGTGAATGCGGGATGGCCAGGTGACCATCTCTCTCCCTTTATCCTGCCCTGAATAGGTCTCAGCACTTGAAACTGATCCTGAAGGCCCTGGCCCTGGGCTGGTGGGCACAGTGATCGCACACAGGTGAGAGGAGGCAAATGCCAGGGCATGTGGGCTTTCATTTGCAAATGAGGCCTTCAGGTTTAGCATTCTGGACTGAAAATATTGGTTCTGGTTTTGAAAAAAAACTTTTAAGTTCTCAGAGGCTGATAGTCGAATGTCTCTGTGCTGAGCTCCTAATTAAAGCTTCTATACAGTGCTGAGCAAGCGGGGAGGAATCTTAGCAAACAATCTGGGAACCACTCACAGCTAAAGCCCCAGAACCTGGGACAGGTGAGAAAGCACCTTCTGACAGGTGTGGCCTATGACATCCCCGAAACACTCACCACCCCATCAGGGAAGGAGGCTGCTGAAGGAACCCTGACCCTGAAATACTGGGAGGTCCTCGCTATTTGCTATTCGAACACACTCTCTCCTTTATCAGCATTTCTGGAAGTAGGAGGGTTAACTGAAGAGCTTAGGAGGTTTTGCCAGCTCAGAGAATGGCCAAGCATTTAGAATTTGCCAGTGCAATTAAACGTACTTCTCTTTAATTAAAGGTAAGCAGATTCAGCCATCTACACACTCACAATTAAGTATCAAAGATTTATCATCCAATGGAGCCAAATAGCAAAGGCAAGGGCAGAATTGACCAATATCACAAGGGGCTATGATTTTTTAAAATATGTGATTATCTAATTCATTTTACTGCAGTGAAATGTGGGTTATGAGCTTGGGCAAACCATCGTCGGCTTTGTTCTATCTCTGCCACTTGCAGGTTACACCATTTGGAAACCCTACTAACTTCTTTAGGCCTCAGTTCCACACATGGGAATGTGAAGAATCACTGTCTTAACTCACATGATTTCTGTAAGAACGAGTTGAGCTAATTCATGGAAGCTGCTTACTACAGTATAATGAAGCACTCAGTATCTTAGCCTGTATTACCATGACCATTGTTACTAAGAACAGTGAGATACCCAAATTAGTCCCACATCTTGTATTCAAATCTCATTTATAGTACTTCAAAATATATAAAAGTACCTTATATGTGTAGTTTCAATGGATATTATTTTCCTTCGAGGGTACTTTTGGATAAAAGCTTTGGATAATTTTTGGTTCTTCCAGCTTCCCAAATCCAGATAGCTCTGGCTCAACGAGCTGGTAAAATGCAGGGAATTTCTGCAAAGCTATGAACATGCTTCTCCTTTATCAATTAAGTGTGTTAGCAACCAGCTGCCTTTGGTTAATTGAAAGTGTTAGAAATTAAATGGATATCTCCTTTCCTCTTCTAAAGAAAAAAAAAAACCACATTATGTATTCTTTCTGTACTTATATAAACGGGAGCCAAAATACAGAGGGCTGGGACCAGTCACTCAGAGAAATCCTACATTGGTCTCCTGGGTGTGCGTCCTCAGTTTATCTCTGAATAACCTCTATAATAAATTTCTCTTTCACTAACTTTGAAGTCACTTCACAGCAGTGATTATTTCAATCAAGAAGGTATGGCAGGCAGCCTTATTGTGACATATTGAGTCAAAACTTTCATTAAACTCTATTAACATATTAATTTTCATTGATGAATGACAAGCAAAGAAAAGTCTTAACCTCTGGTTTCTAACCCAGCAAGCAAGGAATTTGGTAGTCATCACACTGGCACTAAAACACAAGAGAAAAGCTGAACAAGCTAAAAATCCACAAATCATAGGTTGCCATGCTGTATACTGCCTCTTGCTGGGGATGGCTTGTCCCAAAGCTATCCTCCCTCATCATTTCAAGTTGAGTTACCTGCCACTATAGGCAGCTCATGGTGAAGTCAGATTTCATATGCAGCTGGTGGGAAGAACGAGGGCCTCAAGGGGCCCATTGGTTTGGCTCAAGACACAGAAACCAATATGGCTCTTACCAGAATGCACACGATGGAGGCCACATTGAGTTCTAGCTCTTGCCAGGGGTGACCTGGAGATGTTAGGTGAAGAGTAGCCATGCTTTCCCCAAAGATAGGCAGCCATGTCTTTTCAGACACACTGGAGGATGTGTCCAGGGTACAGTAGTAACCCCAGCTTCACAAATGCTCAAGGTAGATTATATCAGTCACTAGATAGTTCTCCACCCCTCCCAGCCTCCCCCACGCTTACTCCTTTTGCCTATTACTCTGCTAGCATGAGAAACTCAATGTGACCAGAGGCAGTTGCAATTCAAACTTTAGTGGAAGCCTCGCTGTTTTTTGTGAACCAGGATCCTATTTTTCCTGGAACCAGGACCTCTAATCCAATAAAACTTAAATTTGCACAGTGTGGGGGCCAGTCCTGTTATCATTGCCTCTGTAGGGTGTTGTCTCCTCTCACCCCATTGTAGAGAAAGGGATTTCTACACTAGGGGACTGGCTAAACACATGGTAGCCAGTGCTGGGCAACTCCTTGCAGGGCAGCACAGGGTAGGGACTCAGAGCAGAGGGAGAAACCGGGTAATGCAAGAAGTCAAATTCTGTGACTCAGGTTGGTTCTCTTCTTCCTTCAGCAAAGAGCTGCATCTCCCTCCCAGCAGGTGGTAAGTGCAAGTTAAAGGAGAGTCTTTAGACGATTTTATGCTAACATGGATGGACTTAGAAGAATTCATATTAGCAGAAACAAGTCAAAAAGGAAAAAAACAGAAACCAAATGGTTTCACTACTATATGGGACATGGGAAAGCTAAATAAAAATCCATGAAGAAAAGTCAAAACAAGCCAACCACCAAGTTGAAATATTCAACCTGGTGGGGGGGCAGGGTGGGAACAATCAGGGAGGGAGGGTGAACCCCAGAGATCACAGAGATGTGAAATTCATATATAAATAAAGAATTTAAAAAAATAAAGGAGAGTCTTTAGTGAAACAGAGGTAAGGGCGTATGTTCTGGGCCACCTACTCCCACTTTTTAGTTGCCTAGTCCTCAAAGACCATTTCCATCAAAGATAGTTTCTGCTCAATTTCCTGGCTCATGAATCTGATCAAGCAGAACTTCCCAGAGAAGAAACCTCCCAAGCAGCAGTGGTTTCTAAGACCCAAAGGGAGTCGATGTGTATGGTGCCGCCTTCGTGGGGTCAGAGATAATGGGTGACATGTTTTCCTTGATTTGGGAGGAGATGACTTGGTTGCTTAGGCAAGGTGAACCCTGAAGCCCAATGTGGAGACCCTAAATATCTGCAGAATCAATCTCTCAGCCTCCTGCATGCACATGACACCCTGGACCATAGGTTTTTGCATCTCTCACTGGTTATGTCTGAGGAAAAAGTAGGAAGGGGAATTTCATAGTCCGGCTGAGACTAGTGGGTCAGCTTGATTTTCCATGTGACGTGAAGATGGTCATGATTTCTGTCAACTGTTATGACACCAAATAAGAGCCAACAGGAATCTTAGCCAAGAGTGCAGCGCTGTCCTTGCCACTGTTGGGAACTGTCACCCATCATGAACTCCAATGTCCCTGTCCCATGTTGCTGGGAGTGCAGAGAACACAAGACCCAGATAACTCCGCCCAGGCCATTTCTCAGAGTCACCATGACAATGAATGACCTTGAGGGATAAGGCAAAATCTCTTCCCAGGTAAAAAGGAAGCTGCAATAAAAGCAGTGTTCCTCTCCCGATGGCAGCCCCACGAGTGAGTATCTCCGTCCCCTCTGTCATGACCCTCTCTTCTCAGTGGGCCTTGGGGGCCTTGGGGAGCAAATGCAAATGAATATGAAATTCCCCTTCCTACTTATCCATGAGGAAGTCCTTTGTGTCTGACCCAGGAATCTCAACTCCTTTGCCAACATCCGTGATACGAGGGCAGGTCAATGTGTTCACTTGTTAATAGGGCAAAACCTCAGACCTGTGTAGTTCTTGACAGCCACATAAAGGAAAGCGTTTCCTACCCCCGCTACCCCAATAGTAAGTGAAAAGAAAAACGTTGCCAAATCAATGGTCATATCTCAAGTGTTAAGGAGGCTTGGTGGCCATAGCAGATACCAGATCTGGCACAATAACTGTGCTCTTAAGTTTGCAGTAACTCAGTCATGCACTGATTTTTATGCATGAATCTGAATCTACAGAGTATGATGGGAAACCTTCCATCACTGATGATGTTGCTAATTTCTGTAATTCATCAAGGATTGAGATAAGACTCCAGAATTGGCAAAGGCTCAGAGAGCTCGCATACAGTCAGCGGTTCTTAGTTAGGGGACATTTGACAACATACAAAATGTTTTTGGTTGTCATAACTAGGAGGTATAATCTGAGGACATCTGGGGGGTGGAGGCCAGGGATGCTACTAAACATCCTACAATACCCAGGAGCCCCCGAAGGAACAAACTGTCTGGTTCAAAATGTCAATAGCGCTGAGGTTGAGAAGCCCCACACTTAACCCTTCCACCACAATGACACTGCTCCATGGAACAGGTGATCGATTAGTAGGTACTGCCAAGAGCTAAATATATCTGCTTTACTTTTTAGGGGCCAGGGAAACAATGGTAAAGGTATCCAAAACCATCAACTGATAGATGGTTAGTCTCTATAAGCCTGTTTTAACCAGAAGATGGTGTTGGTATTTTTGCCCCCTGATATCAATCAGTATCACCACCAAATACTCTAGCTGAAAGTCATGGGAAACTCAGGTTTTATTTTCCTCTCAGGTATAGTTACCCTTGCATGTTATTCTCACTCCCTCTGGGGAAGAATTGGAAAAACATTTAGTGTATTGACTTTTGGTGGTATTGATCAAATTTGTGACCCAAGTTGAAAACCCCTACACTTCTGGGTGACATCTTAGTCCCCCTTTACCCTGCATAGCTGTTATGCATCCATATCCCATGGTCTGTGGTATGTACTTTCCTCTGTGTCCAGAAGTAGGTGAGATGATCCAGAGCCCCCAGCCTTGGGTGAGGCCGGTGTGACTCTCACACTGTTAATGTACTGAGTCATCCAGAGCCACCCCTCAACCTGGGAAGGTCAAGGCAGCCACGGAGCTGGTGAGCTCCAGAGACGATGGCAATGGGCAGGCCCAGCCAACCTAAAGAGAGGCACAATTAGGTCCAATGCATGCATCTGACCATTGCTATTCAGTCTAGCTTTCATGAGCATCAAAGCAGGTGCTTTTATATTCATCAAAGATCTCTCGTGGTTTAGTCAGGACCATCTGTGCTCTTAGTTGGTTCCCAGCTTGGGAGGGAACATCTCCTGATCTCCTTTCCAAGCTCCAGAAGGCTGCCTTGATGGCCCAGATACACAGGCTTCTCTACTTTCTAGCTTCCAGTTGACTTAGCCAGTGAGATGCACTAGGAGCTCAGGGAAGGAGATAAGGGCAGTGCTACTAGGGTTATCAGTGTCCCCGTCAGAGACCATGCCTCCTCTAGTAATTGTCCAGACCGGCAGTTCTCAAGTGGTTCCAGAAGTTGTCTCCTTCCCTTGCCTATCAGTCCGAGAAGACAGTTCTCCTGTGTCGCCAACCCTGGGGTAATACACCACCCCTTGGAGGTTTCCTTTAACACGGTCCATGCTTTTGTCAAGTCTCTTTCCTTAAGTACTCCTTAATTACAAGTACACCTTCTGTTTGCTGTGGGCCCTAACTAATAGAAGTGGGGACAGGATGATAATTACGATCACCTCTAAACCACACAAAAAAAGCCTTAATAGTGGTTAATAGATGACTGCTAAATACTCTTCAGTCATATGTAAAAATAAAAGTTGCATTATTGGCTCATTGTTCTCCTATAAGTAGAAAATAAAGGACTTCATTTTTTAATCAATCTGATGCTCATCAGGAGAGTCTCCAGGGCTCCAGTAGACAATTACTGGGATGTAGTAAAATGCCAAAGGATTCTCTGGGGAAATAGATGGTGTTCTCATTTCCTACCATCTGCCATGGAAGAATTGGAAGTAAAGAGGTAATGAAAATGGCTAATTTACTCTTTTTGGGAAAGTAGACAAGTCCCAATATTGATTTTATTAGGCAAAAGGAACATTACTAAGTGGCAAATATCCACAAATGCTTTTATCTGAATATGATTCATCCAAGTATTATACAGTAGCTACTAGCCATGTGTGGCTATTTAAATTTGAATTAATTAGATGTAAATAAAATTAAAAAATCAGTTCATTGGTCATGATAGCCACACTGTAAGAGCTCGGAGGTCACGTGAGCCTTGTGCTACAGCATTGGCTGAAACAAAAATAGGAGCTGCTGTCACAGAAGAGCACTGTATTGGAACACACCAGTTGGAGAGCCAGCCCCAACTTCTTCTGTTGCAGACTGTTAAACCACCAAGTTTATTGAGATCTTGGGATTTTAAACCATCAGAGAGTGTGTGGTGTAGAGTAGTAAAAAGAGATCTACATTGTGATCCTTTAGAAAAGACTTTATGGCACATTGCAGAAAATTTTATGATATGCACTTAACACTTGTTAAATATTTAAACAAAATAAGAAGATTGTCAACCTCACTTCTCCAAAGAAGATGTATAGCTGGCCACAGGCACATGGAAAAATATGCAACATTGTTTATTGTTAGTGAAATGCAAATCTAAACCACAATGTGGTACCACTTCATACCTGCAAGAATGGCTTGTATAATAAAGACTAAAAACAAATGTTGACAAGGATGTGGAGAAAAAAGAGACCTGGTGTACTGCTAATGGGAAGTAAATAGGTTCAGCTTTTATGGAAAATGGTATGGAGAGTCCTTAAGTAACTAAAAATGGAAATGCCATATGATTCAGAAATTCTACTCTAAGTATTTATATAAAGAATCTGAAAGCACTAACTTCAAAACATGCCTCTGTTCATTACAGCATTACTCACTATAGCCAAGGCATGGAGTAGCCATCAAAGGATGCTGGATAAGAACATGTGGTAAATGTACTTAGTGGACTACCACACAGCTATGAAAAAGATAAACCTTGTTTTTTCCAACAACATGGATGGAACTTGAAGGATTATGCTAAGTGAAATAAGTCAAACAGTAAAAGACAATTAAGACAATTATTGGATAGTTTGATGGAGGTGCAGAATACAAACAAAGCAAATGAACTAACAAAACAATGAAATAGCTGAGAAAAATATGACAATTACTATAGGGAATGGGGTATGGACTAGGAGACTGGGAGGAGGGGGAGGTCCATTTAGCTTAATGACACTAGAAGAGCAGTGGTGGGAGTATGGTTGTAAAGATACACATTGAGAGGTGAAGTTGTACCTCCAAAACTTACATATTATTGTAAACTAATGGAAAAATCAATAACACTTTATTTTTAAAAAAGAATATGGTCACTTTGAGTTAAATATGCATGCTCCCTGCCCCCCCCCCCATCAGAATTAGCAATATAGCGACTTGATTCATGTTGAAATTAATTCTGGAGTGAATGTAAACTCTTAAAAGCCACATGTGAAATATTCAGAATTCCTTTAGTTTTAACATCTTGAAAGGGAAAATTCTTCTTAACTAAAGGTGTGGAAATAAATAAAAGCACACAACCTATTCACTCCAAGTAAGATAACACAAAACTAACGTTTTAGATATTATATTTCCACTTGAAATCTATTTGAATAGGAAAGCAAATCATTAAGCCCTCCAGCCATAATAAGCCCACTTACAGAAGAAAAAGGAGAAAATCCATGCAGAATTGATAAAATACCTAAGCCATTAGCACGGGTTGTGTATGAATAAATCCAAATAAAAAGTAAGTTTAGCTTAAAGAAGAGATCTTTAAATTACTTTTATACATGGCACTATTCATCTCTTACGTGTTTTAAGATTAAGCCAACTTACAATTTTTTACTTTTAAACCATCAAACAGAGGAACTAAGGTTTTCTTAAAGGGCTTTGGGATGGTTGGGCCACTCTACCATCTTCTGGAAAATCTGCCAATGCCAGACCACCTGGGCAGGTCCTGGGCACACACTATAAGCTCTTGTACATGGACATGCTGTTTTTCTGGAAGGAAAACAAAACTGAGGGACATAGAAACGAGGTAAATCAAGGTCATCTTGGACATTAGTGAACTAAGAGTGGTCACTCTAAAAAGTGCAAGACTTTTTTTAAATCTCATTTTTTTTTTTACAAAAATGACTCCTATTTATGGCATGTAAGAAAACACAACGAAACAGAAGAATAGGAAAATGCACACTTTGCTCTCTAGAGCTACTCTTAATAGTTTGGGATGAGTTCTAGAGTTTTTGTTTGCTTATATAGGAAAATATATTTGTTTCACCACTTGAGGGTGTAAAGGTGAAACTTTTGAGTTGTATCCTGTTTTATTCCAATTGCAGCATCTTGACATTAAAAATTGTAAATGTCGTTTCTTTTTTTTTAAAGCAGTCAGAAATTTTCCGAGCTCTGGGGAAGTTCACTGTAGTTATGGTGTTCAGGATTCCATCTTCTCTAGTCCAATCAAGAGACTGATTCAGGCTATTTGATCTCATGATTCCCTAAAGAGTCAGCTCTGTTTTCTGTAGCCAGAACGAAATAACCACAAAAACTAGGCATCACCAAGGCCCCTACTTTTCTGCTTCCCAAATCATGCTTTCATAGTATAAATGCCTTTTTCAGATCCAAAAGACAGACGTTCATTTCTTAAAAGGAATTTTTCTTTAAATCACTCAGGTGGAAGTTAAATTCACCTTAAATTAACTCGATACTATCCAAGATGAGAGCTGTGACCTAACCTGAAACCAACGAGGAGCCAACTTAACAGTGTTGAGTGTTCAGATGCCATTTGGAAACAATAAAAGCCACGGGTAAAGGGAAGATAGTGGGCAGAGCTGTGGCAGGGCCTGTGGCCAAGAGGAGGCAGCCTAGGAGACATGTTCTGAGAAGGCAGATTCAACAGCCCTAAGTAAGCAAACTGGTAAATGTGGCACAATTCTCAGAGAGAAAGAGTCACCGTGGTCTCCGTGGTCTTTTTCTGGGAACAGCTATGGAAAGAGACAGGGATCAAATGAGAGAAGAGACATAGGGCCTCGGGAGAAGTTTTGGGTCAAGCAATATGCTTTTTGATGGTGTCAAGTTGGAATTTCCAGAGAATATCCAGCAATATATCACTGAGGGCTGGGTGCAGTGGCACATGCCTGTAATCCCAGCTACCTGGGAGGCTGAGGCTAGAAATCACTTGAGTCCATGGGTTCGAGACAACCTCAGGTAACATAGTGAGACCTACTCTCTTTTAAAAAAGAAAAAATATATATATGTACACTACTGAGTACAGCGGTAAACACCACTGAGTACAGTGGTAAACACCACCCTGACCCTGATAGACTGCCCTGAGAGTATATATTTAGAAAAGTATTCCCCAACAAAAGGCATCTGCAGGCTGTTCCTGCAGAACTTCACAGAACCTTCAGGGTATTTGTGGTACAACAGATCTCCAAGAAGGGGTTTACAGAACTAGCATTTCTCAAATCTCTGAAAACATGGAACTCCCTTGGAATATCATTTGGAGACACTGGTTCATGAGTGTCATTCACGGTTGAAGGGACATACCTGCAATGCCCAGGGAAATAATAGCAACTGGGAAGAGAAGATGGAACTTTGGAGAATTTTTAAAGGTTATTCCAAAGAGTTTGAGCACAGACAGGACCTTATTTTTGATTCCTCCTTTTAAAAAATAGTCTACCCCGGTGAAAATGTTGCTGTTGTTACACTTCCCTAGAACCAATAAAATCATGTCTTACATTGCACAATTTACTCAGATGGACTGCACAAACTTTAGACAGTTCTATTTCCATTTATTATTTACAATATTTCCCTTAACTCTTATGAACTGTACCTCTCTCACCCCCACAGTCAACTTCAGAAATAAGTTGAAGTCATCAATATTTAAGAGCTGTCCAGCAGAAGACACTGGGAAGAACCTGTGGGGAAGAATCTGAACAGTCAGAAGGGAGAGAGTTTGCTCAGGAGTGTGGTTAATTTTATGTATCAACTTGGCTAGGCTGGAGTGCCAGTCACTGGGTCCAGCACTAGTTTAGAAGTTACTTTGAAGATATTGTGTAGATGTGATTAACACATAACATCAGTTGACTCCAAGTAAAAGAGACACTGTGGGTGTGCCTCATCCAGTCAGTTGAAGGCCTTAAAAGACTAAGGTTTCCTGAAGAAAAATAGACCTCAAGATCTCAAAACAATGCCAGAGGGGGGAGGGGGCACCTAGTGACCTAAAGGACTGTGGGTGCTTCAGATTGTGAGTGAGGTATGGTGACATACATCTGGGGAGGTGTGAAACTATTCCTGTAAATCATATATCGTGTTGTGATCCAATGTTACCTCAAAACAATAACAATTGATGTTGAAAGAAATGTCAGCCAGAGGGTCCAGCTTGTGCTGACCTGCCCTATAATTTCATACTTGCCAGAACCCCAAATCCTTCTAGCCAATTCCTACCCCAAATCCTTCTAACCAATTCCTAAAACTAAATCCCCTCACTTCTCTCCTTTCTTTACCCTTGCCCCCCCTACCCCATCCCAGATTGATACAGAAACTGAATGAGGAAAATATTTCAAAAAATCATGACCACCACCCCTGGGGAGGATAAGGAACAAAAGAAATACATTGCACGGACATTTAAACTCTCCATAAAGTACTCCTTTTTTTCTTTTCTTTTCTTTCTTCTTTTTTTTTTTTTCCTGAGTATTTCAATCTTAGAGAAGCATTTCAAGTCAATATTATCTCCTCCACTCTTGGAACACTGTCACATCAGTTCTTAGGATTGCAAATCAAAACACTGCACTTCCAAGGGTGAGCTTCTGACAATTAATTCTGTGCATGCGGAACTGACCCCGAGAGGGGTCAAGGAAACTTAAGTTGAATTATCTTTGATTCCAACTTCTCTCCCATCACCTCTCACTAATGAGGTAGGAAGCATTCTCATTTCCCTTCCTGTATAGATATGCCTTGTTTTATCTTTCCTGTTCTCATTGGCATCATTTACCTCTAGCCTGGGGAGCATGGAGGTGAAGCAGGATTGGTGACAGCAAGGATAAGCCTGAGGGACTGAGGGATCTTTTGGGGAAGAACTGGTGGTGAGAGAGGAGACTGGCACTTGAGGTGGGTTGGGGGACCCCTCTCAGGCTTGGGGAGGGGGAGTTCTTAGTACAAATGGTGACACTACCATCCCTCCATCCATTCCAACATCACACTATACCCCAACCTTGTGAGAGACCCTTTCTCACCACCTTTCACAATCAAAACTCTGGCCTCCAAAGCAGAGCTCTCCTTTGTGAAAATACAGCAGAACCAGGTCAATGGGGGTGTAGTGGCACGAAATAGAATGCAGAAGCTTGGCTTCAGGGCATTTCACATTGAGGTATGCTGTATGTCTTAACTACTGGCATTCTGAGAAAAAATAATAAATGAATGTCCAAACTTCTAGAGCATGCTGATTTTTGTGGTAGACATTTTCAATGTGGCCTTTTTTTTAGAGCAAACATTATTAACAAACATTTTTAAAGACTAAAAAATGTAGTTTAATTTAGGATAAAAACATAAAATAAGCATTGCATTAAAAAATCTGATATTCCAACAATTACTCTTTAATCCAGAATAATTTCTGACATGCTGACAGGCAATGGAAAAAGGGTAGATTCTATGACTATGTGCTCAATCTAGTCTGAGAACTGAGCAAATGGTTCTCTGGGCTAAGCTATAGTAACTCAAGGGAGCTCTTTCTGGAAACAGGGCAAACTGAGGCAGGAGTCCATGCAGTTCATTGTGGACTTGTTATTAGTGGAATTTTTTAAATAATTAATTTTATTTTTATTAATTGATTGCACATATATGTATTTTTTTTACATCATTGTCTACTCCAAGTTTCTCCCACCACCTTGTCACCTATGAACCAACATCATGATTTCTTGTGCACATCCCTCTCCCTCCCCTGATTACATCCCATCCTTCTCTCTTGTTCTATGCTTCAGTTCTGCTGACAGTTTTAACTTTTTCTAGTCCATTTGTTTGTTCTCTCTATATCCCTCATATAAGTGAGACCATACAGTACTTTTCTCTTTCTTTCTGGCTTATTTCCACTAGCATGATTCCTTCTAGCTCAATCTATGTTGCTGTGAATGACATAAGTTTGTCTTCATGGATTGATGAATAATATTCTATTATGTACACATACCACAGCTTTTGGATCCATTCATCTGTTTGGGGGCATTTGGGTTGTTTCCATATCCTGGCTATTGTAAATAGTGCTGCAATAAACATTCAAGTACAGGTGTCACAAAGTGGCCATTTAAACTGCAATGTGAGGTCGCTGAACAACGCACCCCCAGGTCACAGCTTCATGAGACAGAGTGGGGCAAAGAAATCTTCGGATCACATAGGCAGGTAACATCATTAGGAACTAATGAGGTTTAGT